>JAAVTI010001068.1:0-14543 GCA_011947335.1 Phytophthora constricta | reverse complement strand
CCTTCGGAAGGTACACTCTGTACCCCTTCATCTCGTCGCTCTTGCCGATAATCATGGCCTGGTTTGCCGCGCTCGCCCAATGACTCCGTTCTTTGCGTTGCGTGGTGCACCGCGGCGAACCGAAAACCACGATGTCCTAAGGTCGGGTGCTCTTCATGAGCATTTGCAGCGGCGACTTGGACCCTGGGTTCGCCTTGCTCGGCCCGGTTCAGGATGTACGCCGCGTACCCCGCTGCGTCGCCCCAGAAGCTGAGCGGCAGCCCGCTTGCGAACACCATGCTCCGCACCATGTTCATATGATGGTGCGGTGCATCTGCTCGGTTCCTTGCCGTTGCTCGCCTGGTTTCTTGGCTCGTTGATTGGCGCGCAATGCCGGTCTCCAGCAGAACAGGTCCAGCGTCTGGTATCTCCCTCTCCGCCGTCCGTGCGCAGCAGGACGCGGCAGTTAAACTGCCTCCTCGAAGAAGGCCATGAAGTGCTTGAACTATTGATAACCACGAGAAGCCCAAGGATGCACATGAAGTCTGCAAGCAGCGCTACGTAGGCCAGCTCCTTCATGTGCTTGAGCAGTGAGAATCCAATCAGGGGTGGTACACACACTGACACGACGAGCTCTTTCGACACATCCAGAAACTTGTGGGCATTGGAAGCGATGAAGATCAAGTCTGCTCACGAATGCGACACCACAACAATAACAGCGTCAGCAAAGTGCAGTGCCAAAAACAACAATAATTTTCTCATCATCGTCTCACAAGCAATACAGAAGCCGATCTGTGAGACCACCAGCGCCGTGTTGACGATCACAGAGCCGGCATGGCCCATTGCAAAGTACCCAATTTCTCCGTACTTGGTGACGAATTTGCCCTGATGCTTGAGTTTGTACTTGCACTGCACCACGAGCATCATGGAGTAGGTGCTCACTGCAGCCACCCCACCAGTGTCAACAGCCCCATCTGCAAACCACGCCACAAAAACACTCAGAATAAAAAAAATACCTAAATCATTGGCAATCCTACCAAAATGCCGCACTTGCGGAATGCATAAGGAAGTCCCAACACCCCGAACCCAAAAACGCAATGCACGTGTTCACGAACGTCTTGAGGTCCCTAAAACACAGAAAATAACAAAAAATCGAATATAGATGTATTGTCAGAAAAAAATCATTTCTGATTGCTACAACTTTTGTCAACGCGTACGACGTGAGATGCAGCGAGGCCTCGGCGTGCTCGTGAAGTTCTGGACTGTCGAGTCGCTTGCCCTGGAGGTCGCCGTCGGTCCCCACGCGCACGCTGAAGCTGGAGGAGGTGGAGCAGGTCTCCGAGGGGCTGTCCAGCGCCACAGCCTCGAGCTCGGGCACCTGCAGCGCCGGCACAGCAGCCACGTCCGCTCGTACGCCGGACATGTTGCCAATTGATGCGTTATGAGCGGGATGGACGTGGATCGGTTTGTTGTAGTTGATGTTTGTATTGGCATTGGAGAGAATTGGGATGATGGCATAGAAATCGCAAGATATGTGATCTGAAAAGAGGCCGAGGACGAGTCAGAGCTGAAGCACGTGCTGCGTTCAAAAAGCGCGGATGAAAATCCATTGAAAAGATGAAGTGACTGACGACATTAAATTAATCGTTTTTACTAAGGAGCTAAGTCAGTTGTCCTTTGCCTCGGACTTTAATATCTAGAGATGCTATAAAAAAGGCTGTGATTGAATTAGTGACATCCGCGAGTGACATACCGGTTTCAGTTCGTAGATGTGTTCTTATATAGAGGAAGTTCTTCTAGAGGGTGAGAATGTGACTTGGGAAAATGATTTGAGCGAGAGTTCTCAGTCTGGAACTTTCTGGCGGAAGAACATGGAGAATCGGCCGAGCTGAGCTGCGCGGTGTATGGCGTAGGGAGCGTGTTTCTCCGTGCAGATCGCACGTGATGCAGATGTGAGGCGCTGCAGAAGGCCTCTTGAGAAAAAAGACGTCAATCATCGCTTCAAAGTTGATCCAGCCACTGTGACGCTGTACTTGGCGAAGAAGAACGGCGCGTGGTTGAAGGACGACGACAGTGTCGATGACTTGTTGCGAGGAAAGATCGACACCGCGTATAATAAGATGCGCCCATCGTGGAAGCTTACGAAGACGGAGTTGCTTGGGCCGGATTTCCAGCCCGGAGAAGAAGAGATTCAGGTGCTGGTGGAACTCCCAGCAGCGGCGTCTCCTCCGAGTGTTCCGGTTACGGAGCCGATTGGTCCTGAAGTGGATCTTCGTTCGTGCGACCATCTCCTCGCATTCTTGGAAAGCGAAATGACCAACAAGGAGGCAATTGTTTCAAGGCCTCACATTTTAGAAGCCGACAGTTTACAGTTTCGATTGGTTGGAAGGGAAGAGGCGATTACGACCGCAGCGCGGTGCTTCAGCGATATTATCGCGGTTTCGGGCACAGCAGGATCAGACCGCACGAAGCAGGTTATGCCTGTTTGCTCTGGTATTTCTGGTTTGGGAAAAACGCGTATGTTAGAAGAAGGCGGCACGATTTTGCAAGAGTTGAATTTGGACCCCAATCACGTTGTCCGTGTGATTGTTCCGTACTTTAACGGGTTTAGACCCCAACCAGTCGAGCAATCGATGCCAATCGAGGCGTCTTTCTCGTGGCGGTTCTTGTATCGCTTTTTCTCGAGAAGAATTGCGCATTTAAATTTGGCAAGTGGCTTAATTCGCGATTACCTCGTAATGGAGGTCAGCTGACATTGAGTGATGCTATCGAAGTCGTCGAGCGCAAGCTGCGTAAGAAAGTTCAAGCACCAGGGACGATGTACCTCTTTCTCGGCATTGATGAATATCAAAAGATTGAAAAGATTGGTGCTCGTCGAAAAGATCCCAACGTGTCACTCCTACGTGAGCTCGTGGAGGCCATTGGAGATTTGCTGTGCGTGGCGTCGTCGAGTCTGGTTTTGCTGCCCATGTTTGCGGGGACAGATTTGGGCGTCATTGCATCGGGTTCGATTGCAAATTCATCCTATTATGTCACCAAGCGACTTCCGATGACTCTATTGACGATGAAGGAAGTGGTCAAACTTCTTGAGAGCAATGCAGAATTCGCCAAACTTCTTCGCCATTCCCAGATTTGTCGAAATCTGTTTTATCTGGGGGCGTTCCACGATGGATTGTCGATTATCTCTTGAAAGTGAAGACGTTATGGGAAAAAGATCAATCGGAAGCTGTGAGTTTGGAGATTATCACAAAGTGCTATGCTGAAATCCGAACGGGTTATGTTGAGACGTATCTTAATGTTCTCGATATCAGTGATCGTGTCCGGTTGGCAGCTTTTGCAGTATCAGGACTAAAGGTTGATCAAAATGAAATGTTTAATGCGACGTGGAAGTGGTCACGACTCAGAGACTCTTCACTCTGCTTGCTGGTGGATTCGTCTGATGGGGAAGACTTCGGGATCCAAGTGCCATATTCTCTTTTGCGGAATGTTGGAAGACTTTACGGAAAATTAAAAATGAAGCAGAGAAAGCATTGGCTCATGCTCTAAGTGATCTCCATGACCATGTGGATACAGTGATTTTTGATGTCCAACCGTGGCAAGCGTGGGAAACATTCGGAGCATATTTTTATGCGGTGCGAATTAATGCCCTTCTGGTGCTGGAAAGATCGGACGTCTCACTTGGAACGCTTTTGTGTGGAGCCTTAATGGATGATGCAACGCGTAAAATTCGAGTCCATTTGAAACTATCAAAAGTGTTCCTTTGTCAAGACGCATTTGGTGCAGATACGAGCGAACTCATTCCTGAAAAGAACAATGCGTTGCGAAAAGTCGACTGGATTTCGAAAGGCTTCATAGCAATGAATGGCGATGGTGGAGCTGGGGTCGATATTTTTTTGCGTTGCGTGATGTTTCGACCGGTGTTGAAGTTGTTTTTCTGGATCAAAGGAAAAAGCAGTACGGTAAATTCCAGCCAAGCCAAGCAAAAACGTATTTGAGCAACTTGGATCGTTGCCCAACATTTCTCCAAAAACGTGGAGCGCTCTTCGTTCGTGGAGTGGTTAATTGCGTTGCCACTTCAGGTTTGTCAACGTTTACTGTGCCTCCCAATTGCTATCTTGTAAGTAGGGAACAAAGTGACAGTTTTCATGGGTCTCTGACATATCACCCAGCATGCTCTCCCGTCATTGCCATCAATTCAGCCACCAAAACCGCGCTCAAATCACTGTTTCGAGGAAAACGGAAAGAGGTTGATCAAGTGGTAAAGGCAATTTTGAAGAAAAGGAAAGAACCTGGTGGTGGGTTTCGCAGACGCGAGGAAATCGAAGCATTTTTTCGTGAAAAGCAGTTGAAAGTGACGTTTGTTGACGATCTTAACGCCTTTTCAGACTTCTCGACATAGACAGAATATACTACGCGATAATTCAAGGCCGAAGTGGTCACGACTCAGAGACTCTTCACTCTGCTTGCTGGTGGATTCGTCTGATGGGGAAGAGTTCGGGATCCAAGTGCCATATTCTCTTTTGCGGAATGTTGGAAGACTTTACGGAAAATTAAAAATGAAGCAGAGAGCATTGGCTCATGCTCTAAGTGATCTCCATGACCATGTGGATACAGTGATTTTTGATGTCCAACCGTGGCAAGCGTGGGAAACATTCGGAGCATATTTTTATGCGGTGCGAATTAATGCCCTTCTGGTGCTGGAAAGATCGGACGTCTCACTTGGAACGCTTTTGTGTGGAGCCTTAATGGATGATGCAACGCGTAAAATTCGAGTCCATTTGAAACTATCAAAAGTGTTCCTTTGTCAAGACGCATTTAGTGCAGATACGAGCGAACTCATTCCTGAAAAGAACAATGCGTTGCGAAAAGTCGACTGGATTTCGAAAGGCTTCATAGCAATGAATGGCGATGGTGGAGCTGGGGTCGATATTTTTTGCGTTGCGTGATGTTTCGACCGGTGTTGAAGTTGTTTTTCTGGATCAAAGGAAAAAGCAGTACGGTAAATTCCAGCCAAGCCAAGCAAAAACGTATTTGAGCAACTTGGATCGTTGCCCAACATTTCTCCAAAACGTGGAGCGCTCTTCGTTCGTGGAGTGGTTAATTGCGTTGCCACTTCAGGTTTGTCAACGTTTACTGTGCCTCCCAATTGCTATCTTGTAAGTAGGGAACAAAGTGACAGTTTTCATGGGTCTCTGACATATCACCCAGCATGCTCTCCGTCATTGCCATCAATTCAGCCACCAAAACCGCGCTCAAATCACTGTTTCGAGGAAAACGGAAAGAGGTTGATCAAGTGGTAAAGGCAATTTTGAAGAAAAGGAAAGAACCTGGTGGTGGGTTTCGCAGACGCGAGGAAATCGAAGCATTTTTTCGTGAAAAGCAGTTGAAAGTGACGTTTGTTGACGATCTTAACGCCTTTTCAGACTTCTCGACATAGACAGAATATACTACGCGATAATTCAAGGCCGAAGTGGTCACGACTCAGAGACTCTTCACTCTGCTTGCTGGTGGATTCGTCTGATGGGGAAGAGTTCGGGATCCAAGTGCCATATTCTCTTTTGCGGAATGTTGGAAGACTTTACGGAAAATTAAAAATGAAGCAGAGAAAGCATTGGCTCATGCTCTAAGTGATCTCCATGACCATGTGGATACAGTGATTTTTGATGTCCAACCGTGGCAAGCGTGGGAAACATTCGGAGCATATTTTTATGCGGTGCGAATTAATGCCCTTCTGGTGCTGGAAAGATCGGACGTCTCACTTGGAACGCTTTTGTGTGGAGCCTTAATGGATGATGCAACGCGTAAAATTCGAGTCCATTTGAAACTATCAAAAGTGTTCCTTTGTCAAGACGCATTTAGTGCAGATACGAGCGAACTCATTCCTGAAAAGAACAATGCGTTGCGAAAAGTCGACTGGATTTCGAAAGGCTTCATAGCAATGAATGGCGATGGTGGAGCTGGGGTCGATATTTTTTGCGTTGCGTGATGTTTCGACCGGTGTTGAAGTTGTTTTTCTGGATCAAAGGAAAAAGCAGTACGGTAAATTCCAGCCAAGCCAAGCAAAAACGTATTTGAGCAACTTGGATCGTTGCCCAACATTTCTCCAAAAACGTGGAGCGCTCTTCGTTCGTGGAGTGGTTAATTGCGTTGCCACTTCAGGTTTGTCAACGTTTACTGTGCCTCCCAATTGCTATCTTGTAAGTAGGGAACAAAGTGACAGTTTTCATGGGTCTCTGACATATCACCCAGCATGCTCTCCCGTCATTGCCATCAATTCAGCCACCAAAACCGCGCTCAAATCACTGTTTCGAGGAAAACGGAAAGAGGTTGATCAAGTGGTAAAGGCAATTTTGAAGAAAAGGAAAGAACCTGGTGGTGGGTTTCGCAGACGCGAGGAAATCGAAGCATTTTTCGTGAAAAGCAGTTGAAAGTGACGTTTGTTGACGATCTTAACGCCTTTTCAGACTTCTCGACATAGACAGAATATACTACGCGATAATTCAAGGCCGAAGTGGTCACGACTCAGAGACTCTTCACTCTGCTTGCTGGTGGATTCGTCTGATGGGGAAGAGTTCGGGATCCAAGTGCCATATTCTCTTTTGCGGAATGTTGGAAGACTTTACGGAAAATTAAAAAATGAAGCAGAGAAAGCATTGGCTCATGCTCTAAGTGATCTCCATGACCATGTGGATACAGTGATTTTTGATGTCCAACCGTGGCAAGCGTGGGAAACATTCGGAGCATATTTTTATGCGGTGCGAATTAATGCCCTTCTGGTGCTGGAAAGATCGGACGTCTCACTTGGAACGCTTTTGTGTGGAGCCTTAATGGATGATGCAACGCGTAAAATTCGAGTCCATTTGAAACTATCAAAAGTGTTCCTTTGTCAAGACGCATTTAGTGCAGATACGAGCGAACTCATTCCTGAAAAGAACAATGCGTTGCGAAAAGTCGACTGGATTTCGAAAGGCTTCATAGCAATGAATGGCGATGGTGGAGCTGGGGTCGATATTTTTTGCGTTGCGTGATGTTTCGACCGGTGTTGAAGTTGTTTTTCTGGATCAAAGGAAAAAGCAGTACGGTAAATTCCAGCCAAGCCAAGCAAAAACGTATTTGAGCAACTTGGATCGTTGCCCAACATTTCTCCAAAACGTGGAGCGCTCCTCGTCCGTGGAGTGGTTAATTGCGTTGCCACTTCAGGTTTGTCAACGTTTACTGTGCCTCCCAAATGTTATCTTGTAAGTAGGGAACAAAGTGACAGTTTTCATGGGTCTCTGACATATCACCCAGCATGCTCTCCCGTCATTGCCATCAATTCAGCCACCAAAACCGCGCTCAAATCACTGTTTCGAGGAAAACGGAAAGAGGTTGATCAAGTGGTAAAGGCAATTTTGAAGAAAAGGAAAGAACCTGGTGGTGGGTTTCGCAGACGCGAGGAAATCGAAGCATTTTTCGTGAAAAGCAGTTGAAAGTGACGTTTGTTGACGATCTTAACGCCTTTTCAGACTTCTCGACATAGACAGAATATACTACGCGATAATTCAAGGCCGAAGTGGTCACGACTCAGAGACTCTTCACTCTGCTTGCTGGTGGATTCGTCTGATGGGGAAGAGTTCGGGATCCAAGTGCCATATTCTCTTTTGCGGAATGTTGGAAGACTTTACGGAAAATTAAAAAATGAAGCAGAGAAAGCATTGGCTCATGCTCTAAGTGATCTCCATGACCATGTGGATACAGTGATTTTTGATGTCCAACCGTGGCAAGCGTGGGAAACATTCGGAGCATATTTTTATGCGGTGCGAATTAATGCCCTTCTGGTGCTGGAAAGATCGGACGTCTCACTTGGAACGCTTTTGTGTGGAGCCTTAATGGATGATGCAACGCGTAAAATTCGAGTCCATTTGAAACTATCAAAAGTGTTCCTTTGTCAAGACGCATTTAGTGCAGATACGAGCGAACTCATTCCTGAAAAGAACAATGCGTTGCGAAAAGTCGACTGGATTTCGAAAGGCTTCATAGCAATGAATGGCGATGGTGGAGCTGGGGTCGATATTTTTTGCGTTGCGTGATGTTTCGACCGGTGTTGAAGTTGTTTTTCTGGATCAAAGGAAAAAGCAGTACGGTAAATTCCAGCCAAGCCAAGCAAAAACGTATTTGAGCAACTTGGATCGTTGCCCAACATTTCTCCAAAACGTGGAGCGCTCTTCGCCCGTGGAGTGGTTAATTGCGTTGCCACTTCAGGTTTGTCAACGTTTACTGTGCCTCCCAATTGCTATCTTGTAAGTAGGGAACAAAGTGACAGTTTTCATGGGTCTCTGACATATCACCCAGCATGCTCTCCCGTCATTGCCATCAATTCAGCCACCAAAACCGCGCTCAAATCACTGTTTCGAGGAAAACGGAAAGAGGTTGATCAAGTGGTAAAGGCAATTTTGAAGAAAAGGAAAGAACCTGGTGGTGGGTTTCGCAGACGCGAGGAAATCGAAGCATTTTTTCGTGAAAAGCAGTTGAAAGTGACGTTTGTTGACGATCTTAACGCCTTTTCAGACTTCTCGACATAGACAGAATATACTACGCGATAATTCAAGGCCGAAGTGGTCACGACTCAGAGACTCTTCACTCTGCTTGCTGGTGGATTCGTCTGATGGGGAAGAGTTCGGGATCCAAGTGCCATATTCTCTTTTGCGGAATGTTGGAAGACTTTACGGAAAATTAAAAAATGAAGCAGAGAAAGCATTGGCTCATGCTCTAAGTGATCTCCATGACCATGTGGATACAGTGATTTTTGATGTCCAACCGTGGCAAGCGTGGGAAACATTCGGAGCATATTTTTATGCGGTGCGAATTAATGCCCTTCTGGTGCTGGAAAGATCGGACGTCTCACTTGGAACGCTTTTGTGTGGAGCCTTAATGGATGATGCAACGCGTAAAATTCGAGTCCATTTGAAACTATCAAAAGTGTTCCTTTGTCAAGACGCATTTAGTGCAGATACGAGCGAACTCATTCCTGAAAAGAACAATGCGTTGCGAAAAGTCGACTGGATTTCGAAAGGCTTCATAGCAATGAATGGCGATGGTGGAGCTGGGGTCGATATTTTTTGCGTTGCGTGATGTTTCGACCGGTGTTGAAGTTGTTTTTCTGGATCAAAGGAAAAAGCAGTACGGTAAATTCCAGCCAAGCCAAGCAAAAACGTATTTGAGCAACTTGGATCGTTGCCCAACATTTCTCCAAAACGTGGAGCGCTCTTCGTCCGTGGAGTGGTTAATTGCGTTGCCACTTCAGGTTTGTCAACGTTTACTGTGCCTCCCAATTGCTATCTTGTAAGTAGGGAACAAAGTGACAGTTTTCATGGGTCTCTGACATATCACCCAGCATGCTCTCCCGTCATTGCCATCAATTCAGCCACCAAAACCGCGCTCAAATCACTGTTTCGAGGAAAACGGAAAGAGGTTGATCAAGTGGTAAAGGCAATTTTGAAGAAAAGGAAAGAACCTGGTGGTGGGTTTCGCAGACGCGAGGAAATCGAAGCATTTTTCGTGAAAAGCAGTTGAAAGTGACGTTTGTTGACGATCTTAACGCCTTTTCAGACTTCTCGACATAGACAGAATATACTACGCGATAATTCAAGGCCGAAGTGGTCACGACTCAGAGACTCTTCACTCTGCTTGCTGGTGGATTCGTCTGATGGGGAAGACTTCGGGATCCAAGTGCCATATTCTCTTTTGCGGAATGTTGGAAGACTTTACGGAAAATTAAAAATGAAGCAGAGAAAGCATTGGCTCATGCTCTAAGTGATCTCCATGACCATGTGGATACAGTGATTTTTGATGTCCAACCGTGGCAAGCGTGGGAAACATTCGGAGCATATTTTTATGCGGTGCGAATTAATGCCCTTCTGGTGCTGGAGAGATCGGACGTCTCACTTGGAACGCTTTTGTGTGGAGCCTTAATGGATGATGCAACGCGTAAAATTCGAGTCCATTTGAAACTATCAAAAGTGTTCCTTTGTCAAGACGCATTTGGTGCAGATACGAGCGAACTCATTCCTGAAAAGAACAATGCGTTGCGAAAAGTCGACTGGATTTCGAAAGGCTTCATAGCAATGAATGGCGATGGTGGAGCTGGGGTCGATATTTTTTGCGTTGCGTGATGTTTCGACCGGTGTTGAAGTTGTTTTTCTGGATCAAAGGAAAAAGCAGTACGGTAAATTCCAGCCAAGCCAAGCAAAAACGTATTTGAGCAACTTGGATCGTTGCCCAACATTTCTCCAAAAACGTGGAGCGCTCTTCGTTCGTGGAGTGGTTAATTGCGTTGCCACTTCAGGTTTGTCAACGTTTACTGTGCCTCCCAATTGCTATCTTGTAAGTAGGGAACAAAGTGACAGTTTTCATGGGTCTCTGACATATCACCCAGCATGCTCTCCCGTCATTGCCATCAATTCAGCCACCAAAACCGCGCTCAAATCACTGTTTCGAGGAAAACGGAAAGAGGTTGATCAAGTGGTAAAGGCAATTTTGAAGAAAAGGAAAGAACCTGGTGGTGGGTTTCGCAGACGCGAGGAAATCGAAGCATTTTTCGTGAAAAGCAGTTGAAAGTGACGTTTGTTGACGATCTTAACGCCTTTTCAGACTTCTCGACATAGACAGAATATACTACGCGATAATTCAAGGCCGCTCCGAACGTTGAAAGCTACGTCGTTCAGTAATACTCAATCTTGGAGATGGCAATCCAACGTCGCTGCATGAGCTAACAAGGAAGATGTGGAAGTGTGTCTGCAAACCGTTTCTCAAACACTTCCTCAAGGAAGCTACTGGCAATGGTGGAGCAGGCGACGACATTTTTGTCCTAAAGGATGCTGCGACAGACGAAGTGGTTGTCGTTGTCGACCAGCGAAAGCGGCAGTTCGGTAAATTTCAGCCATGCCACGCAAGCGATTATCTTCGCAAGTTGAGTGGTTGACCAGACTTTCTTGTGGTTAGTGGTGCGCGTTTGGTGCGAGGGATCATGAATTGCGTTTCGCCTTCAAATTTGGCGAGGTATGTGGTGCTGGATGATTGCTTCATCTTGAGCTGGACGAGACGGAGCAGTTTCATGGCACGTTGGCGTATCATCCAGCGTGTTCTCCTGTGAGTCGGCGTGCAAACAGCTCTTGAAACAGTATTTCAAGGCAATTGGAACGAGGTTGATCAACTCGTTGAAGATATCATGAGGAAAAGGGCGGACGAGGAGGGTTTAGCAATCACAAGGAACTGCATGGTTTTATCAGTACCAATTATAATAGGTAAAAGTTCAACTTCCTTACCAGTTTGCAGAGTTCTCGTCTTAGCAACAGGAAACGTTATGCTGATACTGAAGCATCATCCCATTTCCACACTGAAGCTGTCCTTGGCACGTTCCTTGTCAGATTGGCTTCGGATAGGTCCACCGAGGCTGTGAGCGGCGCCTGGGAGCCGTCTCGCTTCGACTGCCGGTCCCTGCCGGAGTAATGTCAGTGCCGTGTTTCCGAGGCCGTGGCCGCTCTTCCACCCCAACAACTTGAGCATTTTCCCACCGATACCAGATTCCAGCGAGTAGATGGATTCTACGGAGTGTCTTTAGCTGCCGGGCCAGAAGAGATAGCTTCGTCCTCTCGGTGCTTCGTTGCATCTCGCTCCATTTCCTGCTCTTGATCACGGTACTGGGCTGCGATGTGCTGTTTATTTTCTTTGCCTTGCCAGATGGGGCTCTGATAGCGTTTCATGCTTGCGCAGAAGTTCTAACGAGCCAAACTTTCGCCGACAGAGCTACAAATGTTTAGCGAAACTTGCACCCTCTGGCCACGCCCCATGCCAATAATTGTAGGAAACGAAGGTTGGACTGCCGCTGAGGCTCATCAGCCGACAACGACCGGTAGTAAAACTGTGCAGGCGGGCACCTCAGCTAAGGCGACGAAAACCAGCGCTGCCGCTGGAAGAGCTGATTCTGTGATTGATGCATTGACATAGGTCTCCCAAGAGGTTCCTCTTTGCTTGGTAAGTCTTGCTGCTGGCAGTTTGGCTTCGCGTTGACGTAGTGACCACTTCGCAATATCAGTACTTTTGCGCTTCATTCCCACACTTCCCATTGTGACAGCACTGGCAGCAAGAGGAGGAGCACTGTTAGTACCCACTGGTATTAATATGTCCTTCTCAACAGACGATGCGGAGGCAAATGCAGTGGGTTTTATGCCAAATGATATCGTCGGGCCTTTCTTCTTGTCCTCCTTAAGCGACTAGCTCAGTCCTGGCTTGTTTAGTGTTGGTGTCTCTGTTTCTACGCTGGACTCTTTGAATACAGCATCGTCCACTGGCAGAGGTGGCACAAAAGCCTTAAAAGGCGTCCGCCCAACTGCCACTAGGGTTTACCCACCGATAAAATGTGCACGAGTTGTGGTACACCTTGCTCTGCGCATCATAGTAAAGCATGCTGTCCGGATCCCAGTAGAGCCCATACTAGCTCGCGTACACGTAGCTACCACCTGCAGTTTCGAATGTCGGCGGCCACATTTTCTGGGCTCTTCGAAGTGAGGCCCAACCTCAGCCGCGACGTTGTTAAGAAGCGCGCTTACGTCGTCTGCAACACTGGTCTGCTGAAGCGCACAATCAGCCGTAACGAGTCACCCAGGCATGCAGCGAAAATGCGTGCGTGTAGCAGAAGCGATGACAACCTCAAGCATCAGATACTTGTTTCGTTCTGGACGTGACTTGTCGTCCCATTCAGCATACGAAAACACAACAAATATTCACCTGATTCATCGCATCAGCATCGCGCCCGTGTGCGAGATACCACTGTGCCTGCACCATTGCAGTGACTGTCATTGAGCTTCCAGGACGACTCTGCTGGAAAGTGGGACTTCGTTGAGAGCGTATCGCGTGCATACGATACCTCCACGGGGTGTCAAGAACAAGCAACCCCTGGCACTTTTTCAAAGCTTGCGTCGCCGTCTACAACAATTAAGTACATACACATACCACACATTTGTCATGCACTGTTGAATAACAAACACTACACCGACTGCACAACGTGTGAGAAGCAGAACACCAAGATAAAGGTGTACTTCAACATCGCAGAACTTAACGAAACAAAATCCCCTAGACAAATTAGTCGCACGATCTCGAGTCAATCGAATATCTTGTACACCATCGAACTCTGCAAATGACACATGGAGCTGCATAAATGTTTTAAAGATCACACACGGTGAGACATTGAAATACTTGAGGGCAGCGCTCGACCTAAGCACATTTAGAACGCACCTCGCCTTCCTCGATGTCCGGTGGTAGCATGCGCACCATTAACACATTCGACGGAGTAATCCTGTTATTTTCGTCATTTGCGCTCCGACCTCGCCCACCCCGTTCCTCATCTCTTATTCGAGTATCGTGAGAAGATGGTGGAGACAAAAAGCCTGCAGTGTCTTGGTCTCGGTGGTGAGAGCCATATCGGTATTGAGGTCGAAACGCTGCAGTTGGTAGTATCTTGGTAGTATCACTTCCTTAGAATGGACAGTCTTGGGCGCGGTGCACTGGAAACATGACATCCGCCGAACAAAATTTATCACATTGCACTGCCACAGCAACAGAATGATATTGTCAGAGGTCAAGTAACCATAATCGAATAAAGCACTGGACGAGCATCCACCTCATCTCAAATCCAGTCCTATCATGGCTCTCCATGCTGGTCGCGGAACGAGTCAACATGCTGCCCACTTCCCCAACTCGGTCTCACATCCTCATCACGTGGTGGCCGCCGACGCAAGTTATCCGCGTAGCAAAATAGACCACTCAGTTCTCCAACACAAGAGGCTGAGAAGCTGCACCCACGAAAAACACCAAAACTACCGCATCACACAGTGCACAAGAGAGCACTCCAGCAAGTTGGCAATGCCACCACCCACACCACCTCCGTGGCGCTCACCACGCTTCCAAAGTTGACAAAGGCGAACCCACTAGGTTCCCCAGCAGCCTGAGCAGCAGTAATTTCACAATAAAAACAAAAGTTAAGTTAGTCACTAACTGCTCCTTCTTCAGAGCCTTCTAATGCGAGTTCAGGCACCTTGTCGTGCATAACTCGAGCCGACACCGGTCCGAAGGCCCGCAGACTGTTCAAGGTCTGGTGGCCGCCGTCCAACGGGGCATAGGGCACACAACAGCACAGCGGGCGGTGAGTACGTGGGGAATGTCCGCGAGAGCTCGTCTCGGCTCGGAATCGGGTGCTGCGGAGCTACAAAGGGGCTCAACGTAACGCTACGCTGCTCCTGTATATGTCTGTGTCTACATCTTTGTATGAATTACAGCATTGCAACAGACTGCGTGGACAGTAGAGCGCTCTGATTTGGGTAACTTTGTACCATTTCGTCGTCGACGGTTGGCGCCAAGCCGCGCAGCAGGAGCGTCGAGCTGGGCGCGTACTCACGAGTTGGAGGGACCGGACGGGGCTGCCAGCGTGCCGAGCGAACGGAGGCGCCTGCGGGTCGAAGCGGCGACTCGGTGGCGGCATCTTGATGCAGAATTGACAGATTGACTTTTGAGGACGATGAATATTATTG
>JAAVTI010001065.1:0-49662 GCA_011947335.1 Phytophthora constricta | reverse complement strand
CCGACATATTCGCGACGTCTTCGGACCACGCCAGATGACCAAACACACCCCTACTCACGCTGTCCGTCACAATATGGAACAAACACACTCTCAACACCACACAAACAATCTCAGTCATAACCCCTCCCCACGCTGTCTCAGTACGTCCACTCACGATGCATATCATCGACCAGCTGGTATCGTTCCGTTGCATCCGCGAATAGTGCAACTGTGACAGTTGCTGTCCACTCACGCGCATTCGAAATGCAGAAATGCCGACTAGGTAGAGGACGAGTGTGGACGATTTCATTCTTCTAACTTACTATGGGTTGAGACGACCCCAGGCGCCATTGTTCGTGCACCATCGTTACATAGCTCAAGCTGCTTAGGACGATGCGTGCTCCCTCTGCGTGTTCCTACGCTAGCAAATAACCTCACATCGCTTGTATTGGTATCATTGCCAGAACTGTCTACTGCAACCGATTGGAGGATTCACGCAGATAGCTCTCTTGTTTTGTGTGTTTTATTTGGCGGGCGGAAGGGGCGACACACTCTGTAGTGTGGTAGACCACTGTTCTCAGAAACGCGACCACAAGCATGTCGGCGGACGATTCGGCAGCACCGACACGAGGTCGACAAACGCGTCGATTCTTTTGTCATCGATACTGGCGGTGCAAGCTGAGCTGTGGATGGCCGGCGCCGACAATGAGGATTGGTGGCGGTGAGGGGTGGGGGTGGGTGGGGGTGAACTAGCTAACGTCGTACAAGTGCCGCTTTTCTGTAACCGTCGTGCGGTTGTATCAGCTAAATGGACATGTGTGTATACGTGAGTACAAACGTGTGTGCGGCCTCCATCTTTATCTGAAGAGCACAGCAAAACGAGCGAATTCGAGCAACAAGAGCCTTCGCGCGCTAGTGCGCACGCGAGGAGATACAGAATCCCAAGTCACGTGCGGAACTGTCTCGTGCCACAGACGGATACAGAAGCGTGGAAAACGCATGCCTCCGCCCGGGATTGAACCGGGGACCTTCTGTTTACAAGACAGATGCTCTACCACTGAGCCACACAGGCGTAACTTTCTATTTCTGGCGACCCAATTTTCACCCACTCAAGAGGCATTATCACACGCAAACGCGTACGACACACACAAAACAAAACACACACCACGCACAGCGCAACACCGACATATTCGCGACGTCTTCGGACCACGCCAGATGACCAAACACACCCCTACTCACGCTGTCCGTCACAATATGGAACAAACACACTCTCAACACCACACAAACAATCTCAGTCATAACCCCTCCCCACGCTGTCTCAGTACGTCCACTCTCACGATGCATATCATCGACCAGCTGGTATCGTTCCGTTGCATCTCGCGAATAGTGCAACGGTGACAGTTGCTGTCCACTCACGCGCATTCGAAATGCAGAAATGCCGACTAGGTAGAGGACGAGTGTGGACGATTTCATTCTTCTAACTTACTATGGGTTGAGACGACCCCAGGCGCCATTGTTCGTGCACCATCGTTACATAGCTCAAGCTGCTTAGGACGATGCGTGCTCCCTCTGCGTGTTCCTACGCTAGCAAATAACCTCACATCGCTTGTATTGGTATCATTGCCAGAACTGTCTACTGCAACCGATTGAGGGGATTCACGCAGATAGCTCTCTTGTTTTGTGTGTTTTATTTGGCGGGCGGAAGGGGCGACACACTCTGTAGTGTGGTAGACCACTGTTCTCAGAACGCGACCACAAGCACGTCGGCGGACGATTCGGCAGCACCGACACGAGGTCGACAAACGCGTCGATTCTTTTGTCATCGATACTGGCGGTGCAAGCTGAGCTGTGGATGGCCGGCGCCGACAATGAGGATTGGTGGCGGTGAGGGGTGGGGGTGGGTGGGGGTGAACTAGCTAACGTCGTACAAGTGCCGCTTTTCTGTAACCGTCGTGCGGTTGTATTAGTTAAATGGACATTCTGCTACCAGAAGAACGTAAGATGTGTGTGTGTTCGTTTCGAGACCGACATAATGACTATTTGGCCCGAACAGCATAATATAGGGTTGGGTTGGCCAGAGCAATCCGTTTTGGCAGTCATAAAACCGGCCTTCTCGCATTTCGCACTTTATCGGAGCGCGGTACCATAGCGCGATTTACCTGTCTTGCTGACTGGGCCGGGCACGGGATCGCGAGCAAATCCGCACTTTCTATTGGACAAAAGCCAAACATTTCTGTAGGAGCACGAAACCATATGATTGGCGGAAAACGGCTCTGGACCGCCTGGCGGTACTTTCGAATATTACAAACGAGACACAAAACCTCGCCTATTGACAGCGAGTCGGGTACGGTAGCATTCGCTTTTGTAAAGCAAAATAAATCGCCCTTCCGACGCCCACATTGGTCGAAATGAAGCGGCAGTGGTCAGGTGCGCGTGTGCAGCGCGTGGAGACATGGTTCACCGCCCCGACCTTTATTTCTAGACCCCGCCGCGCTTCTACCAGCCAGGTACTATGAAAATACTGACTACTGTATAGTACGACTATTTCTCTATTGACTTATGATCTACGCTGATTTAACGAGTATTTTGTGAGTTTAGACACATGGATACATACACTTTAAGGCGATATGTCACTGAATCAGATCAGTGACTGGCAGCTTGCGGCGCACCTGCCGTTCCGACAGTCAAGCAAGGCTACAGTATACATTTATATAGGTTTCACTATTGACCTTGGTTAGCGAACGTAGTGGACAAATGTGGTCACATTTCTAAACAGTACTTGGCACGTATTGCAAAACTTCGCTTTCTTCAGCCAGGAATAGCGGCCTGTGGCTCACTAAATTATGGTATCCTCTCACATTTTCCGTAATTTGGTACTGCGTACCCACCCATATACTGAGTAGATCAGCACAGACTGATGGTAACTAGCGCTGCTGCCGCGTGGTTTATTGTGAACTACATACCGGCTTAGCTGGCAGAAACGTCCAGCTGTATTGGTAGCTGTAGGTGTATTTATGAACGGAGATACTGTAAATCAGTGTGCTGCTGTACACAGCAGTGCGGTTTGCGCTGGCAATATACTATGTCGATAACAATATGTTAGCAAACCACTTTTCAGGCCTGTGATGACGAAACCAAGTATGAAACATATGACATATCACTAAGATTGCTACCACATGACCGCACAAACCACAAGTACTACGCGTTTGGGCTGAATTGTTAGAGCAAGCCAACTGCTTGGAGCCAATGACAAGGTGAGCTAAGGACAGCATTGTATGGGGATCTAAGCCTGCGCACTACAGCGAGAGTACGAGAAGCACTGGAACGACGGAGCTGATAATTAAAGGGTAACCTGTGCATATTTCTCTCCACTGTTGTAATGTAGAGAGGCAGTGTGTGGATTTTCGACACACAACAACTGAGACGAACTCATTTGAGTGACTGATGCTGGTACTGGCACTGTAAAGCTGGACCAGAGCAGCTTGCCTGTACGCTCAGGGTACTGGAATATCAAACTGGCCGAGCCGCAACACAGCTATAGGGGACGTGTATGGGGCGCGGATTGGTGCTGCATGGCACTGGACAGTCATTTACTTCGCGGCAAGAAGCACTGTGCAAGACGCCAATCTGAACTCACCGATAAGGCATGACTAGAGAAACCAAACACTATAGCATTTGAGGGCGCAGGGCGCTGAAAACATTCAGACCGTGTAATCACACCTACAACGTTCTGACTGAGCCAACAATACGAACTTGCAAAATGATGACAACGGTAGACACTTAGGTTAGGGCAGAGATGTTGCACCTCGCTGGGTAAAGGGTGTTACTGGGTAATCCAAAGCAAACCCTGACCGATATGATAATTCAAGTAACGACATCGCCATGTCATCACTGCTTGCTGTCCTAGTTGATACATATCATATCGCATACAACATGTACGCAACGGCACGCAACGGACGCAGTGATACATCTATATGTAGTGCACTGAAGTTAACTGTTTTCTGTTTCTAGAAACATGCACCGCATCTGCATTGTCGCCGTGGATATTAATGTCGGCACTTTGAGCGCTACTGAAAATGACGAATTTCAAACATCCTCTCGGAGATCGGTACCCAGTGAATCTCGACATTGACGCAGATGATATCTGGAAGACACGTGTGTTTTTCCTGAAAGTGTGCAGCAAGAGGTTAAAGAAACGTAGACGTACGAGATGAGTGCCCTCAATTTCGCCCTACTCCCAACTGATCTCAAACAGCGCGAGGTAGGCAATTCTCCAGGACTACTATGACCGTGGTCTCAACGCCTTAATCACTGTTGGGGATTGGTTAGGAACATCTAACCGATGCTTATTTCGCAGGGGGGCTTTTAGCTCCGACCAACGCGAAAATTTGTTGGATCAACGAGTTAGTGCAGACAGACTCTCCGGGAAAACGCGGAGTAGGCGTCTGTGGATGCTATGGAAGGTGCAGACAACATGCTCTTCGAGCCGGAATTTCTGCACTCTCTCAACGTCTCAGGAATCCCACCTCGCCAAATTGTGCTCAAGATCGGCAGTTCTATCATTACGGTACGCAACCTGAACATCAACGCGGGAATGTTAAATAGGACGCTATTGCACGTGATGTCTCTCCGCGAGATGTGCATCAAGATTTATTTTTCTCAGCGATGATGACAAGGACTTTCCGTTTTAGCTTCGGCGTAAGCTGTTTCTGTTCACGATGGACAAACCACTGGACTCAAGGACGGTCGCTGGATAACGTGGGGCTTTGGCGACAAGGGGCAGTGCTTGCGTATGGGCAGTTGTACGGGCCACTATCGCGTGCGACTTCAAAGAAGGGGATCGCGATTGATGTCGACCATGCAGCTATTGAAGACGACACTGCGCACACCAAAAACATCGTGCGCAGAGATATCTTTGCGCGAAACCAAGGACTTTTAACTAAGTAAATACATTTTTGATTTAGCATTATTCCATGGCTTAGTGGTCTGATCAGCCCCATCCAGCTGCCGAGCGCAGCGAAGGCAGCACTAAAAAGTAGTGCAGCGAGATGCAAATCAAGCGGAACGGGTTGGGACAGACCATGACCCAGCGTCCGCGTGAGCGGAGCCCCCGCCGCTAGTGTGTGTATACGTGAGTACAAACGTGTGTGCGGCCTCCATCTTTATCTGAAGAGCACAGCAAAAACGAGCGAATTCGAGCAACAAGAGCCTTCGCGCGCTAGTGCGCACGCGAGGAGATACAGAATCCCAAGTCACGTGCGGAACTGTCTCGTGCCACAGACGGATACAGAAGCGTGGAAAACGCATGCCTCCGCCCGGGATTGAACCGGGGACCTTCTGTTTACAAGACAGATGCTCTACCACTGAGCCACACAGGCGTAACTTTCTATTTCTGGCGACCCAATTTTCACCCACTCAAGAGGCATTATCACACGCAAACGCGTACGACACACACAAAACAAAACACACCAACGCACAGCGCAACACCGACATATTCGCGACGTCTTCGGACCACGCCAGATGACCAAACGCACCCCTACTCACGCTGTCCGTCACAATATGGAACAAACACACTCTCAACACCACACAAACAATCTCAGTCATAACCCCTCCCCACGCTGTCTCAGTACGTCCACTCTCACGATGCATATCATCGACCAGCTGGTATCGTTCCGTTGCATCTCGCGAATAGTGCAACGGTGACAGTTGCTGTTCACTCACGCACATTCGAAATACAGAAATGCCGACTAGGTAGAGGGCGAGTGTGGACGATTTCATTCTTCTAACTTACTATGGGTTGAGACGACCCCAGGCGCCATTGCTCGTGCACCATCGTTACATAGCTCAAGCTGCTTAGGACGATGCGTGCTCCCTCTGCGTGTTCCTACGCTAGCAAATAACCTCACATCGCTTGTATTGGTATCATTGCCAGAACTGTCTACTGCAACCGATTGGAGGGGATTCACGCAGATAGCTCTCTTGTTTTGTGTGTTTTATTTGGCGGGCGGAAGGGGCGACACACTCTGTAGTGTGGTAGACCACTGTTCTCAGAAACGCGACCACAAGCATGTCGGCGGACGATTCGGCAGCACCGACACGAGGTCGACAAACGCGTCGATTCTTTTGTCATCGATACTGGCGGTGCAAGCTGATAATCCGGACGTGGGATACTCGCTTGGTCTGTAAGATCATTTATCGAGCACCCTTCCGGGAATGACAAATCGTGGATAACTCGACCAGTAGTTTGCGGATCGACGCCAGCTTTATCAACGACCCCGAAGGGGCTGAGTACGATCTCAGGCCAGAGGCGAAGTAAGTCCAGGTCAAGTACTAGGCAACGCCAGTCGTCTTGCTACTTCCGCAAATTCTTGCGCAGCACATGTATTCTCTCAGCAGCAGATCCGTGGTTCGGAGGCGGCTGCTGCTGTGGCAGTGGCGGCTCCTTCAACGTAACTCGCGCATCTTCGGCCACTAGCTCCTGGAGTTGTCCGAGCTGCGGATACCCGGCACACAGTCGGGATAACGTCTGGCACGAGTTGCTTGTTCGGCCGGTAGTCTTCAGCAGTCTGTCCCCGCACCAGCTCAACAAAGGCAGGCAACGTCATTTGTGTTCGACGGACAAACTCATATAGGACCGACTGCATCGGTTTGTTGAGTAGAAACTGTGTGTCAGAACCGTGGCGCTGGCTGTGAGGAAACCCCGGTGCAGGCAGTGCCAGGCCGACGGTAGCGAGCGCTAAGCTGAGAGACCTGGTTCGCAGTGCTCCGGTCGTTTGGGTCCGCGCAGTTCCGTTGACTGACAAGTTGTCCGCAGTGGCCTGGGACACCACTGGGCGCACGCTGCGCTTCGGTGATGAAGGCCGCCGTGACGTGTCAGTTATAGGTCTTAGTGTAACCCGTGCTGACGCACTAGGCGTAGCGCGGATCGAAACCTCGGGGGCCGTAGCCGCAGCAGGTATGCCAGGCGATGACCAGTTGAACAGGGGGCCCGCGATTGTAACTGTTCCCGTCCACATGGCTGCACGGTCGTAGGCAACGATGGAGGTATTCCGCCGCATGGCTGTATGCCCGTAGGCGGCGCACCTGGCTGTATGGCCGTAGGTGATGGTAGTTGATATGCACATGGCTGTATG
This sequence comes from Phytophthora constricta, assembly GCA_011947335.1. Classification (NCBI taxonomy): domain Eukaryota; phylum Oomycota; class Peronosporomycetes; order Peronosporales; family Peronosporaceae; genus Phytophthora; species Phytophthora constricta. The sequence continues at coordinate 42,550 of JAAVTI010001065.1, read as the reverse complement.
GCCGTAGGCGATTGTAGTTGATATGCACATGGCTGTATGGCCGTAAGCAGAGGAGTGACTCATGAGAAAGGCGGAGGAACTTACTGTCTGCATTAGTTTCCTTACTCCGCGCCGCTTACCGAAGTGACGTTTGAGTCACCGTCGCCTCGGCCACCTCACGCCCTTCCGCCGTCTCCCTCGCTCCGTTACGGTAGTGATCACGGCGGCCGTGGTCGGAGTCTTGTCGGCCGCGATCGTTTCGTTCGTGTTCCAGTCGCTCGCGCTCTAGGCGCTCGCGATCGCGCCTGCACGCATGCTCGGCCCACTCGCGAAGACGCCGCGGAAGGTGGTCGTGCCACTGGTGCACACGCTGGGGGTGCCCACAGCGGTCGCCAGATCCGCCAGAGCACGGGACGCCCCCGAGGTTGCAAAGGCAGGGCCCCTGACCCCTACGGTTGACTGAGATCAGGGGCGCGGATGTCGTCAGGCACCCCTTTTGGCCTCGAACGCGTACCCGACACCACGCGGAGACCGCCGTAACCCCGGCGCGAAACGTGCTTGAAGTCGCCTCTGCGCAATGGAGCCTGATGCAAGGCGTTCACCAGGGTCGTGAACCAGTCAGCAGCGTAAATGTCAATCGCCTCCACGGCGCTGCAAAATCGTGTCCACCACGACGGGTCGTCAAGTTGCAGGTGGCCAAGAGCTGCACCGAGCCACTTATTGACGTACATCGCGTCAGGTGGACTCGAACACCGGAACACCCCGGGTCCGCCATCTTATTCACCGAAACAAACACTCGCAGTCGTTCCGTCAGTGTAGCCATGTGACTGTACCACAGACATCGCCCATCACAGCGAGCCCGTGAACGTCATCTAGTATCTCTTCATAGCTAGAGCAGCCAGGAGGCACACGTGGAAGTGTGGCCGCGACGAGCGGAGAAGAAGATGAACACAAGCCAATGAAAGGGAGCTTAAAGGTCTACAAGTAATCCCAATGTACATTAGTCGCTCGCGAAATTCCCATTCGAAGAGCCGGGTTCGAGAATTGCAGACTCACTCTCCGCCTTGAAGTGGATAATGGTGAGGCCGCGGGCGCCAAGGCGTCCGCTGAAAACCGCCATCAGCACTGCCGGCGAGGTCCTGAAGCACACGTTCTCTGCTTCACGCAAACTCAGTACGAAAAACATAGGGGATAAACCTTACCGTGGTCGGGGATCAGTTTCTTGAACATGCGACTCGCTGCTAATACATGCGCTTGAGGGGTTGGTAGTCCCCCTTCGCCTTCTTGGCCTCCACGGGAAGCTTCCGCTCGTCAACTGGCAGATCTTCTCGGGCGGTAGCTCTCCTCGGGTATTAGGTAGAGTCAAGTTACTGACCTGGTGCGTGCCAGCCACCTGGTTTGATAGGCGGCGAACTTCATCTCGGAGAGTTTCCAGCTCTCGGAGTACTTCGGGTGGAGTCACTCGAGTTGTCGGTGGCGAGGATGCGAGTAGCTGCGTAGTGACTGGTTGGCGCTGTACGCCACCGAGCCCTGGCTGGAAGTCGGCCAGGAAGTCCCTGATGTTGAAACCATCAGACTGCAGGGAGCCCCGCGCCGCAGTCGGTGTTGCTGCTGCCACGCCGCTCCGTTGACTGACCGAAAGAAGCGGCGGTGCAGCATCAAGCGTGGGCGCAGCCTGCACTGTGCTGCCGGTTGCACCAGCACATCCGCTCGTCACTGACTGTTCAAGTGCACGCGCCAGTTTAGAAGCAGTGCTGGCGGCACCAGCATCGAGACCCGCAGGAGCCGCGTATTCATCGTGATCGGGGTCAGCGAAGGCTGGTCGCGATCTGGTGGCCAGTTCGTCGCCGCTGCAGGCGGCATCATCCGCTGCGCCAGCCAGAATGGTGTTGGTGGCAGTTGCAGCGCCCTGCTTCGCTGGAGACTTCCCGGACTTGCCAACGGCCTTGCTTACTAATTACTTCTTTCCCTTGCGGGCCGCCGTGAGCTCCGTCGACGTTGCCTTGCGCTTGGCAGCGCGGGTCGACGCGCGTAGCGGTGGGGAATCAGACGTCGACCTTGCAGACGAGGCGGTCCCCGGGTCCCCGTCTGTGGTCATAGTATATACTGTTAACCGGTCATTCGGGCCACTTCCGGTTTCTCTCTATATAAGCACACCTATTCACCATTTCACACCTACTATATAGCATTCTTGTGATATTTCACTACTTTTCATCAGAAAGATCCATTACCACTCTAAATCTACATAAAGCTATACAACACTTCTTTTAACATCAGAATATCATTAAGACTGCTAGATGACTTATATTGAATAGAAGGCTCCTTTTAACTACAAGGACTCAAATACAGAATCAAATACCTAATATTCATAGGAGGTGAAACGTATACACCAATGTTAATTTTTTTTAAATATCAAGATCTTATTTATAAAGTCATCCTGATATAAGATTTTATAAAGTATATAATAAGATATCCTACCAAGACAACCAACAACAACAACAATGAACATTGAAGAATTCCTTTACGAGATTGACTGCAAGCTTACTCAGTTCGTCGTTTTTCCTGAGGAACCTGATCAAGGATACACCATTAGAATTGCTTTAACTAAAGAGATTAACAATACTGGAAGAAGTCGTCAAGATCTATTAGATAAGAGATCTAGAGTGGTTATAGATTTACAATACCACCCACGCTTCATGAAGGCTAGAGTGATCAAGGATCTACAATACCATCCTTGCTTCATGGAAGCAGCATTTAAAACGATTGACATGGAGAGCTACTTTGAACAACTCGGATACTAAGTATCTATAAAGACTATTTTTTTAGCCGAGTACTACCTCATTATAAAGATTTAAATATCAAGATCAGAATTTAGAAAGTTGCCATCTTAAGCGAACTTTCTATAAGTATATAATAAGATATCATACGATAAGCAACAATTATGAATTAATTATTTTTTTATCAGATTACTCTACCTCCTATAGTATATAGATAACAATGACAACACTAACATTTGGTAAATTTAAAGACAAGACTATCGAAGAGGTTTATGCCATCGATCCAAGTTACTGCCGATGGATGAGCAAACAACCAAGTTTAAACGCGAGCGATGAGATTAAAGACTTTCTTACGACTACGTTCGCGGATAGTAAAGAAGAAACCGATGAATACGTTATGACCTGGGGTCGTCATAAGACTAAAACTCTAGATTATATTAAGAGAGTCGATCCCAAATATCTCGATTGGTTACGCAACAATCAGTTCGTTAAAGAAAAATGCTCACGACTACTCAAAGAGTTAGAAACCATCAATTAACTACAACCTGCAAACGTCAAATTAAAAAAAATTTTTTTGTTCATCGAGTCAAAATAGTGTTTTTCTTTTCATGAGAGAGCTTAGTTAGCTACATAATTTTCTACTTCACCTGTTAGACGATTATAAGTCATTTCATTTTCATGAGCTACAATAACAAGTAAATTAACGCCTTGGCTCGAAGCATTGGTTCCCATCACCTGCAGGCTCTGCGGTACCTCGGCTTCGGTTAATCTACTAACATCAGCAACTAGCACTCGGTTAACAGTTGACCATTTTTGGAAATCGATAAGTCCATTCGTTAATTCAGGCGTCTGGTCACCGTTAATCGCACTGAGCTTGCTAAACTCATTACAGAAACTATGGAAGTCGTAGTCATACGAGATGTCGAATACTTGCTTGGATCCAATACGAACATTGAAGTTGCGAATCGACGAACCAGCCTGAACAGTCCAAGGAGCCGAATCGAACGGGCTTTGAAACTGCTGAACAGAAGCAGTAGCATAATTACCGGCCGATGTTTCAGCGAACGGAAGAAGAGCGACATACTTAGCATTCTTAAGTGAAGCTGATAGCTGCAAATCGAACGAAGAGTTCTGCTGAGTAGTGGTCACACCAGTGCCTGCTCGCTGATAGAACCATTGAGCATAGTAATCAAGGTACTTAACCTTCTTCATAGGTTTAGAGATGATCGAGCTCGGATTCTCGAGATCAACGAACGGAACGTATAGACGCGTCGTAGTAAAAGGAAAGTAGGTGCTATCAATCGTAGGCTCAAGCGAGTTGGTAATGGCGCCCCAGGCAACAGTGACCTGACCGGCAGCCGCAGGTAAAACACCTGCATTGGGGCTACCAGTTAACGAGGAGGCTACCATAATCGGGCACACTGAACCACTCGCAATTGTTGTAGACGCGAGAGTCATAACCTTAGCATTCCCAGTGTAAGGAAGAGAAATTACAGAATTGCCCTGATTAACGCGAAGTCGTAGCTTAATCTGAGGATTAGCCATTAGATCGAGTTCCTTAAAGATCGGATGAAGATCGGTTAACTTAATCTTAAGCATGTAATTCCATGTTCCTGCAATCGTACCAGTAGCAGTACCGCCAGCAACGAAAGCTCCGCGTCCAAACTGATTAGCAATATTCTTAGCAGCGCCCGATGCGATAGTAGGCCAGCCATTTGTATTGACGTCCCCCGATACAGGTGGATTCGCCAATAAACGCTTAACGAAACCATCATTAGCGCTCATCGTACCAGAACCCGTGGTTGATGCGACCGATAGTGCACCAGTTAAATCGGAAGCATTATTAGAATATCCATCTCCATAGGCACTAGCAGATGCGCTCCATTTTAGTGAACCTGAGCTATCCGGGAATAGGAAACTCTCAGCACCATGTTTCTCAACATAAGCAGGCGACATCTCAGCTTGAGCGCGTAGATTGTTAGCAAACATCTTGTATTCCGTCATCGATAGGATCGACTTGCCATTGAGTTCTAGAGACATAGCATCAATAACGTTCCAGACACCACATTTAAGTCCAACCGAGAGTCGATTAGCAGCGGCGCCAAGTACTTGAGAGGCATGACTGTTCTTCATACTCACTTTATAAGGCAGCATGATGTATGAATCACGTAAACAAGCAAAGCCTTCAGCACCATTTAGTTGAGACGTAGCATCAATCGTAATAACGCCATTAGCGTACGATCCTTGGTTAATATCAATTACATACGGTACTCGCTTGTTAGAGCTGACTTTGACCTCCGGATCCGCTTTTAGCGAAGATTGGTATAAAAATTGATCAGCTAACTGAGTGTCACTCATCTTAAAATAATTCGTTCTATATACGATCATCTATAGATGAAACCAAAATTAAATAATGGCGCAACTGATTAAACCAGTAACGTCCGATCATGATCTGATTGAATTAGCGAAAATAATTAATGTTGATATTGATAATATCTATGAATCCAACGAGATTACCAAGCCTATCCGCAAGGTAGGTACCTTCCTAATCCTATTGAGACCTCCTGATCTTGAGATAGGACACTGGACATGCATCGTAGATGGTGTTTATTTTGATAGTATGGGCGAGGGCCTCCTAGACACTATGGAATAAAAAAATACAACGAGATTCAACTTCAAGGTACTAAAGATGATTATTGCGGCATATTTTGCTTATTGTTTATTTACGCTAAACAGAAGAATAGAATGGATCTACTGAAGAGGTTTATTAATTTAAATATAACCGTGCTTTAGCTTTTAATTATATAGAGCGGAGCTTAGAGAACTTGTTCGAAAAGATCTGCGACCTTTGAACTTCGTTCTAATAGAGCGGAGCTTGTTCGAAAAGAAGCAATCATGTATCGTGAATTAACGATCTCGAGTGAAATACCTAAGGCAAAGCTAACCAAAGCTTTCAAAACTGGAAAACTAAGCTTGACAAAGGCTGAGCTTAAGGGTTCTGGTGCTATTATTCATTTGCATCCATCGAGTTATGAGAAGGCGCTTAAGGCTCAAAAAGCGGGTCGTGGAGTTAGATTGGACGTTACACGCCATGAAATTAAGAAAGGCTATAAGAAGCTCCAAGGTTCCTCGGTTTGGGGAAAAGTGTGGAACGGTATTAAAACAGGTTTTAAGGCTCTTAAAGACTCTGGCTTGTTGTCGCGAGCCGTAGATGCAGCTGTTCCTGCTTTGGCTACCTATGCTGGTGCTCCTCAAGCTGCAATCCCTGCACGAGCTGCTATTAAATCAATGACTGGAGTTGGCGTCGATAGCGATAGCGAATCGGATAGAGAGGGCGGTCGACTTACCTTAAACGATGTCAAAACAAGAGGTAAACAAGCTCTTCGCTACATGAAAGATCGAGGTATTGCAACTGATCTCATAGATCTAGCTGAACGCAAACTCATTGAGAAAGCAACCAAGCCTGAACATGTAGATATGATCAAACAAGTTCGTAAGACCGTAAAATCGAGATACGGCGTCGGCGTCCCTAAGAAGACTAAGAAGTTTGTTAAAGGTAGCCAGGAAGCAAAAGATTACATGACTAAGATTCGAGCTATGAGAGGCAAGAAGACGAGTGGCGTTCGGGGTAGAGAACCTGCGGGAGGATCATTTTCACTCGGGAAAAGTAGTATGAAGGCAGGGAGTTTTAAGATGTCAGGCACCGGTATGCGAGGCTCTTCCTTTCGTTTGTAAACTATCAATTTAAAAAAATAAGCATTTTTTTATCTAAATTCACGCGGCCTAATCAATAACATGATTGAAACAGATATATCTCGGAAATGAACCTGCTCATCGTTTTGATTCCAAATTGATACAGTAATCGACGAACGGGCACCATCGTTGAGTTTCACCCAAGCGTAATTGCTAGGTCTATAGTAAATCAACTGACCAATCGAAGCATCGCCACGATCAAACGCCGCTAACAAATCACCCGATGGGACGTAATCGTTTTTGATCGCATCACAACGGACGACATAGGAACTGGTCGGATGAACTTGTGGGACAATATTCGATAAAAGAGAGGTAGCGGTCGTTGTTGGACCGCTTGTATACGATCCAGAAGCGAAACCAAGTACCTTACCGAAATTAGCATTATCGATAATCAGTCGAGGTACACGAGACGTAGATGGTAAACCTGATCCAGATGAGCTATAAAGCCCCGTTGATGGACGCGTATAGCTTCCAATCGTAGTCGGGGTAGGAGAGCAATCAAGCTGACAACTGTAATACGTACTATTTTCACTAATTTGAATAAAGAATACATTATTACCATCTCCATCGATCAGATAAGCTCCAGCGCTTACCAAAGCAGCTTGGATTTTTCGATTGATATCAGCATATCCGTACCAGCCATCTTGAAGATTTACATTAACTAGAGATGTTGTACTACCCGTAGGGACTTCAATCTTAAACGAGTTGTTACCAAAAGCTAAGCTATCAATATTGAAATCACTACAAAACAAGGATATTGATTGAACAGCGATATCATTATCTTTAAAATTAACGGACGAACCAGCGAATTCGTATCTATATGTATTATTTAATCCATTCTGAACTAAGTTCGTGCTATCAAGCTTAATGAAGCTTGCCATACTTGTTCTATTAGAGCACGCGGGGCGTGAATAGTAATTAGCTTATTTACGCTCAAGTGCGAAGTGTCAGCTTAACAAGTTCTCTAAGCTCCGCTCTATATTATTGTATTGATTTATATTTCAGGATATTAATTAAGCAAGATCCGGATCGATCTCCTTATCAAAGTTATAACGTAGTTTAGAGCGCACTGAATCAATGAAAAGCATCTGACCTTTTCTATCACCTGTAGCTTTATTATAATACCTAACGATATCATTTTCATTAACGCCACGAATATTGAAATCAGTCATAAGCAGCTTTAGATCACGCTTACTGTTAGCCCTTAAGATCGCTACATATTCGCAGTTGAGCCTGATCATCTTGTCAGTGCCAAACCAACTGTGACTTAGGAATATCGTACTAAGTAGGAAATGTCGCCCGCGAGTGAAATAGTGGGAGAAGACATTCTTTTGGAGCCCCTTATCATTACTGAAATCATCAATGATCACAAGCTCTGGCTTCTTGCCGGGAGTTTTACGGATTGAATCGACTTGAGGTGGCTCATCGTGAAATGTGATGAATCCTTCCAATTTATCTCTAAGATAGTCATAGAGCTCTTGATTAGGATTACGAGCAATGATATGAAGATGACTAAAAACGTGAGGACTATGTTTTAAGATATGCATGCAGAGATTGTTCTTACCGCTGTAGGAGGGTCCTAGTATCACCATACGAAATAGCTTCTTGATACCTAATTCTTTGATATCACCGACCGTAGCGCTTTTATATTTACTCGGGAGCGCAGCTCCATAATCAGCAATTTCGCTCATTTTTTAAAGTGTTACTATATAGTATCGATAAGAAAAAATGAGTGGCTTCGTATATCCACCTTCATTATTTGATTCTGGAATCTACAATCCGAACAACTATCTCTCTCAAGATCAGACCGGCTCTCTATCGTATGCTTATGCACAAACGTTATATCTAAGCAAAAACGATTATCGTCTATCCTATTTGACCGGAGTTAGTGTCGGTCAAGCAACTATTGGTTTAGCTCTTGTTCCTGATGATAACCTCGATATTAGTGGTCTCGGTACAATCTCTTGCTCAGAATTACTAATCGGTGGAGAACCTATCACATTAAATTTACCAAGCTACTTAACTGGAATTACGGAAGGCGTAGGATCACTAAGCAAAGCACTTGTTCTAAACGGTTCAGGTGATATCGTTTCTGGTGTTAGGTCATTGACGCTATCGGGAACTATCAATGCTACTTCATTCAAACAAGCAGGAACAACGTACAACCTTGCTAGTTTCTTAACATCTATTCCATCTAGTTTAAGCGTTTCGAGTATTAACGCAAATACGTTTCAACAAGCAGGGGTAACGTATAATCTATCTAGCTTCTTGACATCGATCCCGTCTTCAATATCACTTTCAAGTATTAGTACATCGTCACTGATTCAAAATGGAGTATCTTACAACCTTGCTAGCTTCTTGACATCGATCCCGTCTTCAATATCACTTTCAAGTATTAGTACATCGTCACTGATTCAAAATGGAGTATCTTACAACCTTGCTAGCTTCTTGACATCGATCCCGTCTTCAATATCACTTTCAAGTATTAGTACATCGTCACTGATTCAAAATGGAGTATCTTACAACCTTGCTAACTTCTTGACATCGGTACCGTCTTCAATATCAGTTTCAACGATTTCTTCAGGTACTATATACGGAAATTTACAAACGGCTTCACAGACTGCTATAACAGAGATTGGAACTCTCGGTTCGCTTAATGTCAGCAATTCTATTAATTGTAGTTCGCTTACCGTCAACGGTGTTTCTATAACAACAAATGGTGGAGCTACTTCGAAGGTTTTCTCTGTTACACCTGGATCTAACCATGCCGCGGCGAGCCGTCACGGAGAGTACAATCTGTGCATCGATAATGATAAAGATACTATCGGAAGTAGCGCGGGTATATCATTCGCTATTGATACTGCTTCTGATGCTTCGTCAGGTCTCTCAATGACACCAAGTGCAGTAATATTAGCTAGAAGAACGGGAGGTAGTTTTGCTTTATCTGATCTTAGCTTCTTGACACGTTCAGCTGATTTAGTCACGAGTCCGTTAACGGAAAGGCTTCGCTTGCACCAGGATGGAAGAATCTCTTTTGGAAACGTGGTAGGAAGCCAGGATTGGAACTTTATGCGTGGATCGTCGTGTGGTTTGCGCATTGGTGTGCGAGAATCGGTTAAAGATTGTATCACGATTCAATATAACTATACCGGATCTGGTTACAATGCGAACTATCTTTCTTTTGATAATTACGGAACTAGCAACGCTCTAGTCATTAAATCTGATAATTGATAGGTATTGGTACAAACACCCCGAAAGTCAGTTTCACTGTGTCTCATCTATTTGGTGTAACGAGTGGTTCCATTCGAAAGCAAATGGCGTTTCGGCAGCTCTATCATGGCGTGGTTCATCATACTCATCTTATGTGGGGATAGGCAGCTATAGCTCTACAACCCAATCTATTCGTTTTGCGGCCTATGATAGTAATTTTTCATTCATTGCTTACGTCCCGGTCTATGGTGGCTCCTACACGAATGTATCTGATGAACGATTAAAAGAGGATATTGAAGACATACCATACGGGTTAGACACAATAATGGCACTGAAACCGAGGCGCTTTAAATGGAAGCAGGACGAAAGAGTATCTATTGGATTTATTGCTCAAGAAGTTCAACCTATTGTACCTGAGCCAGTATCAACACCAGAAGGAGACCTTAATGAGTTAAATAGCGAGGGTCTACCTATCAATACGATGGGCGTTGATTATGCATCGCTAACCGCCATCCTTTGCAAAGCAATTCAAGATTTAAATGGCATCGTATCTACTCAACAAGTGAACATTGAGCAACAAAGAATTGAATTAATCGGTCTCTTAAATCGTATCAGCTTGTTAGAAAATTCGAATCCTTAAATATAGATATAATGCCAGTTACATATACTATTCAATTATCGAGGAAGAAGCATAAAAAATATGATGTTACTTTTTAGTGACGGTCGGCCTAATGTTTCTTTTTGGTGCTATCAGAAGCGATGGCCGCCCTTATCAACACTATAGAGACCGTACGCCAATAAAGGCTTTTAGTAGTTATGATCACAACGATAAAGATCGTCGTCGAAGATATTATCAACGCCACATTATAGATTACGGACGATATAGCAGTGACTGGTTCTCTAAAAATTTCTTTGGTGATGAAGTTATCCAACAAGCTTATAACAGATTTAGCAAGAACATTCAAACTCGATTTATCAAAAGTCACAATTCCTTATTTAAGAAAGGCTATGACGATCGAATCAGAACATACCGACGATCCATGGCAAATGATGAAGATCGCTTGCGATCATTTAAAGGAATTTCCTGATTATTACATCAGATTAGTTCGCATGGAAAAAGCAGCAGAACGCTATTGGTCAGCAAGACAAAAACCTAATATATTTCTTAGCAGCTATGGGATGCACTCCATCTAAGAAAATTAAAATCGTAAAACATGCACATCGTTGGTGGTATAAAAAAATTAAGCTGTTAGAAGCTATAGAGCAAATGTCTTTACAGACGGCTCCTTCTTTGTTCGTGGCTTATAGGCCCATATCTTGCCTCCTGTCGCGTCCGTTTGCGACGAATTTGATATTTTTTTATCTTGAGTTGCCCACATCGTGTCCTTCTTAGGGGTCTCCTTGATGATGAGATCTTTCATGATTGATTTTAACTCAGCTAAGTTTTGATCAGCTTGAAGGTTGTAGAGTCCTCCGCTCTTCGTAACTTGTCGCGTGTTTAGAACAAGCATCTTCTTATTAGAACACGCGGGGCGTGAATAGTAATTAGCTTATTTACGCTCAAGTGCGAAACGTCAGCTTAACAAGTTCTCTAAGACCTACTCTTATATTAATCTCGATATAATATCTTTGAATTCCTTATCTCCAATTAACTTGTTTGAATACATGTCAACGCTAAGTGATTTAAGTTGTTTAATAATCGAAGGATTATCATTGCCTAACATCAGCTCACCTTTAAGCTTCTCGTACTCCATTTTGAGGTTGGTTAAAGGATCGGGTAGTTTGTCGTGAAAACTATGTTGAAGATGGGTGATATTGAGAATCTCTTTGAATAGGTGTTGGTCATCAACCGATAATCGATCATATCCGTCTTGACTAATGTTTTGATTATAAACAAGATCTTTTAACATTGATTGTAGATCACTGCTGATTTGACGCTTAGGTCCGCATTTTCGTCGATTTGGTTGAACGATAATGAGTGTTTTAGCGTCGAGATCGGGTAATCTAATATACTTGCTTCCGAGTTGGCGATAAATGTAAGCGCTAGGCGTTGCGAGACCTTGGATTTCGTTGAGATTGTATGTTCTCCCACGTCGAACAACGCCTTCTAAAGGCTTTACCCCCGCACCTCGAAGTCCTCGTCCTTTCAATCCAGTACCAGTGGATACTTTCTTGAGCATATTTTTCATGACTCCTTTGACAGCTCGATCATCTTGTAGTTCGCTAAAGGTTTCAACATCATCTTTCTTCGCTTTGAGGTGATAAACAGCTTCTGTAGCTTTCAGAGCAGACGCGGCAGCCTTAAGGGCTGACCTCATCGCTGTGGAGTTTGATGACTTGACTAATTTCTTTAATTCATCGTACCGCTGTTGTGCCTTTTGATAATCATTGAACGCAGCTTCAGACTCATCATATTCCTCACCAATTTGCTTTTGAATTCCTTGACTATTAGCTAGAACCGCCTCATTAAGGATCTTACGATTATTAGTAAGATTCTCAAAAGTTCCTTTTTTAAATCTTTATCATCGATGGATTGTAGATATCGATCAAACTCATCAAATCCATTATCTAACGATATCAGAGTATCCTTCCATCGGATGTTCTTCATAAGATCAGACAATGCAGTACCACTGATTGGGTTATGCTTATCATTTGGATTCTGCGGTGTATTGATGAGATTTAAAGGACGCTTAAGCCTTGGCTCGCCAAAGTAATATGATGAATGATTTTTACTCCTTTTTTAGAATTAACGATCGGTACGAGACGAAATGCAATCTTAACTCGCTTTGCGTGAAGTAATTTATAGTACTCAGTTAGGATTGTTTTAGCATCGTTGTCAGAGTTGGATAATCGCCGATCCATATCTTCATCTATACCACTCATGGTTCCATGACGAGGCTCACCTTCAATAGCCTGTTTATAAGCTTTAGCATTTAATGTCTTATCTTTATTATCAATCGAACGTAGTTCGCGAATCGGATGACCTTGATCCTTGACTTTTTCAATAAATTCCTTGAGAGTGAAAAACCAATCAACTTTTGAGTTACAGCTGGTCTGAAAACATCGGAATCCTTACCGAATGCAACCAGATTGTTATCTTTAATCCAAATGTACGAATCATTATCTCTAAGTGTTGTGTTCTTTAAACCACCTTTTAGGATAGGGACGATGCTTTTCTTTAAATCATTTGTCTCAATCAATTTAATATTATTATAAATCATCCAAAAGAGCTTAAGCTTACTTTCTTCTTCATCTAATTCAGTTGAAGTCGAATTATCAATGACGAAGCTGTCATCAAGTCTTTGTTTACTCCGATTAGAGTCATCGCCTTCTGAGGTATTTGTTCTTTTTCGTTTCCCACCTATCAGCTTCCACACCTCAACAGGATCATCGTTGTACTCTGGAAATATTGTTGAACGTTGCTTCAGTCGATTTTTGATATATGTAAGAAATCTTGGATCAGATAAAATAACTTTGTGAATAGAATCATATGTTTTGTCCCAATCAATACTTGGAACAATTACATGCCTTCCTTTAAGGGTTTCAACCTTTGCATTTTTGCGAAGATAGTACTTATTTAGCTGTCTCTCATTTGACGACAGCGGATGTAGATTTAGTTTATCTAGTACTGGATAGACTTCAAATATTTTAATCACGGCTTCCTTCGCTTCTCGCTGCTGGTTAATTTCTTCGTTTTCTTCATCCATCGTTGAGGTATCCTCGTCATCATCCATAGTTGAGACATCAGGGATTTTATCGGAGAAAGTGTCCGTCTCAGTATTTGGTTTGACTTCATCTGGAGAGGTTACTGGAATTTCATCTTGAGAGGTCACTGGGATGTCATTCTTTTTTAAAAGTCCATCACTAACCTTAGCAGAAGCGTCATATTCAGTTTGAGTTGAAATATCTTGCTTCTGCTTTAGTGTAGTGATGGTATTATCCAAGTCGCTTGCCCAATTCGTCTCGGCGAACATAACGCGTTTAAGATTAGCTTGCTTGACACGCAATTGTGACTTTTGAAGCAATTCTAGACGTTTAAGCTCACGTTGAGCGAGATTGTCGAAAGATGGAAACATGTTGGTTTTCTTCTTATTAGAACGAAGTTCGAAACGTCGTAGATCTTTTCGGTTTTTAAGACTTCTTATATATCACTACTGAGATTTGAATCTAGATTTATATTTAATTGATTCGGGGATAGCACCATCAGTCCACCCATTAATTGAATATTTATGAACGATTTCGTTCCTTCGTTTTAATAAAGCTTCGTAATATGGTAATATCTCATCAATTGGTAGATCGAATAGAGCCTCAAGTTGATTCTTAAATTTATCATCTTTGATTACGTGACGATATGCCCGAGTGGTCGGATCTATTTGTTGGATGTGAAATTTAAAGTAATCGAGCCGCTGGATATCAGTGATCATGCAATGAAAACTATTGATTTTATCACAGTAGAATCTGACGCGTCGATGCATTTTGCTGAGCTCCTTACGCTGCATATGAATTGTAAAATCCTTATCATGTTGAGTACATAAACCACTCTTTAGGGCGTTCCTTGAGCATTGGTTATTATTGTTGGTGATAGCTTTACACTTATTCATTTTTGAAGTATATATATTGAGAAATATAAAGCTATGGATTCAGCTTTAATATGGATTGATCTTCCAGAGATAGAGCTATACGACAACTCTAATATTGAAGAAGAAGCCTCTAAACTAACTGAGGTGAAAAGAAAACGAAAGGTTGATATAACACTTCCTAAGACTTTCGAGACTAAAAAGTATAGACCGGTTAAACTACCTGCTGATATAAGCTCTTTAACGATTTGAGAAGTATTCGTTCTCAACGACCGACATCTCATTCTTGTTGATCAAACGCAAATTATCTTGCGACTCCCATGTTAGCTCTTCGTAGCCCTTCCACTTGACTAAGTATTTGTTCTTGCCGGAGCGCATTTTTTGTGATCCAGTAGAGTTTCTACTTCCCAAATTTGATTCTTATCCATTGCTGCATTTGAAGCTTCTGCTTTGACAATCTTCAAATCATTTACTGACTTGTATAGAATATGGTTATTCTTCGATCGAATGCGTATTTTCAATCCATCTAAACCAATCACTTCATATGAAGTATTTGAAAACTTAGCTCCTTCTTTATCAAAGGTATTTTTAGATTTTAAACGGTAACGGACAATAGATCCAACTGGAATACCTTTCTGAACTTTCTGTACAATACGCTTATTGTAGTCGATTTCATCAACCATTACCTTTCCTTTCATTTGATTGGGAGTAGCATCAATTGCCGAGTGATATGATGTGTTGTAATTTGATATTGTATCGTCCAAAAATTTCTGTGTCAGACTTTTGAATTTATAGGATTCGTTCAACTTTGTCAGCCTTGCTTTTATTGTTCTGATGAAGCGGTCAATTTTGCCAAGAACAGCATGATCGCCGACAATTGAATTAGCGTGTGTAATTGATTGGCTTTTAAAATACGATTCAATATTTTGGTTTGTGAATTCAGATCCGTTGTCCGACATCAATGCTGTTACCTTGTTTCTTTTTATAAACTCTCGAAGTGCAACTTTAACCGTATCAGCACGTTTATCCTTCAAAAGCTTCGCATAACCGATTCGACTATTAATATTAATCGCCATTAAGATAGGTTGCTTCGCCCAAAATGCTAAATCGATTTGCCATTCGTTTGGGTTGTTAGAAGCGATTTTGAATTCAGGAAACTTTCTTTTTGAGTTGAGAACTGTTGGGTACTATTTTGACTTTTGTACCAATCACTTACTTGTTTCTTTGTAATAGTTTTATTGATGTCTTTAGCCTTTTTGTACAATTTATCAACTCCAACAAAGCCTGTCTTTGGCGAATAATACAATTTATGTAGGAGCTTATGAAGTTGCTTAGGATGCGTATCCATTCTTTTAAGTGTCGACTCAATTACGATGGGTAAATGTCGCAAAAGACCAACGGAGTCAGATCTATACTTAGAAAGATACATTTCGCTTAAAGCTGCTTCTCTTCGATACTGATTGAGATTTGGAATTGATGTTGATTGAACATAACTCAGTCAAATCAAATGACAATGACTGACCATTGAATAAATTCATGTATTTCTCATACGCATTATCTTCAAGAAGCTTCGATGGAATGCCCTTCATGCGGATATGCAGACCTTCAACATTATTACCATCGCACGCTAATACGTCTAGATAACTTTTCTTCCCAAGAAATATGCTTTCCTTCGCAAAGATATTACCTTTTGAGTCTTTAAGATTGAAATCAACATGAAATTGTCCCATATTCTTCCCAATCAACTCCTTATGGTATAACTCACTGTATCCATCAGCGAGACGTTGGACATCATCATAGTCGATATGCATCGAGTCTGTATCTTGATACCAGATATTTGCATTAATATCTTCAGCTAAACACATAACACGATTCATAATATGTTTAGAAGAATCAAGAACCTGAATGCCGAGATGGATTGGACTAAAATGCTGTGTCAATGATTTATGTTCTTCAAACAGAGCTATTTTATCACTAATAGGAGTTCTTGAGATCATTCTATGAATGTTCTTTCGAGTGTATTCATCGATTTTTTCTGTCCACCGCTTACAAATACTTTCTTCTTAACAATTGGCTTCATTAAAAGCTTACCATATGATGAGTTCATCATCAGCTTAAGAACATTTTGAAGCGGATTGCCTTCGGCTTTGTATTTTAGGCGAGCATCAAACATCTTCCGAATCGTGATCGTGATTTGATTGTTGAATCCTTCATTCCAGTATATACCCTCAATAATTGTATATTTGGCACCTTGAAATCGCTCAATATCTTCAAGAGCATGTTTGCCTACAATCATCGTTCTTCCAACAATATCATTCGTGAAGTTGCGAGAGCCATTTTGATAAAAGCTTAACAGAGGAAAGTGGCGATTGATACCAATCGAATCAAATCTGACACGAGCTACGTAATAATCCGCATCAGATGGAATAGATTCTTTGAATAGTTTTGCCTTACCTTTGACATAGCCAGGTAGCTCACTCATTGCTGATGGGTAGAGACTGACAGCGTCAAAGTCAGCGATCTTGTGCTTGATATGGTGTTTCTGATTGTCTCGCGTCATAACACGCCCCCGACCGTTCCTTCTCGTAGAAAACCAAGTAAGACTAAATTCATTTCAAAGCACTCGTCGAAGCATCCTTCATTGTGTTGATATGCGAGTGATAGAGATGAGATTGACAGGAATCTATAAACATCGAGATTGAATTCATTGAATACGAGATTACGGAAATCTTCAAAGCAAGATCTGAGAACATCGACATCGCGATTGCAGTAATGAGTAGCGTACATTTCACAGTCGAATTTGTTGTCGCGAATCGCGCCTATCTCAGTCGCGTTCGTGATTAGAGTCTCTTTGTCCTTGTAAGAGTTTAGATATTCGACAGACCATAGTGATTGATAGTTGCTGTCGTTAATCAGGTTATGCGGGAAGCACTCCTTCTCCAGTGATATGTTTCCGGATGCCTCTTGAAACATTTTAGGTAAAGCACTCAGCCCTCCAGCTAGGAAAGACATAGAATCCTTAATCACAATTTCTCTGTCTTTGTAGAATCCATGAGCTTGTTTAATTTTCGTTCCACAATCAATGATATTTGTATCCTTTGAGGAATATCGCATATGCTTCAAAAGGAAACGAGCATCAAATCCCGCGTTGTATGCCCATAGAAGGTTGCAGCTTTTAGGCGGTAGCGCTTCGAGAAAAACCTTTTCACAACCGAAACCGTAAATGTTTTTGGTTTGGCTAAATGATGGCATAGTGAAATCATTATTCAAATCGATTTCAGCAATACAATACGACACACAGTAAGGTAAGTGAATGTTATTCACGACGAGCGTTTCAAAATCGAAGTAGATTACATTGAACTTTGACACTTCGATGAAAGCTTTTGTATCACCATCATACTTTCTAAATGGAGCTTGACCAAGTTTCAATTCATTACCCTTGACTCGACCCATTTCTCTAAAGTTACAGTCTCTGAAATCTTCATTGATAAGCGAGCGAACCTCTTGGTATTTATTGTTAAGAAGACATGGCATGTTTTGCTGAGTAATCGGCGATAGAAGATTCTCACGATGATGGAAAAGATAGCTAATAACTGCATAACTATCTAGGAGTTTGATCTGTTTATTGTTAAAAGATACGCGACCATTCTTGACTATGAAATCTGTTCGCCCATGCTCTTCTACTAAATCAGGATTGTCAAGAGATGCCTTGGTAATGTTAGTTGGTTTTATTGCAAAAAGATGCTCCCCGACTGATCCGAGTTGAATAACGCGTTCACTTTTTCACCGTAAAAGGAAGTATTATTATTTACTCTGCCTGAATCCTTTCTAACTTGAAATTGCTTAACTGAGATGTACAAATTGAAAGCCTTGGCTGTCTTTCGAATGAAATCGACGGTAGCGCCTGAATTAAACATCGTTTGTGAGATTTGTTTGACAATCTTAGGATCTACTCCAGCTTTGTGAAGTGAGAAGAGAAAACATGGATAATTCATTGCATCAACATCTTTATCCGTTTCTGGATCAAAAGATGTTTCATTATCTTCTTCTTCGATACTAAAGTTGTTTGAATAGACCTGAAAAGCTTCAAGAGTGTACTCTGCTTTTGTTAGATAGCGAAAGAAGTTCTTCCGTTCTGAGCGAGAACGAGGTGGATTTGGTAGCCATTCAGTTTCAATAGTTGTAGTTGGTAGAATATTTAATTCCACGTCAGCTCCAGAACTGTACTGATTCTCCTGATCAATGAAAAGATTGTTGATATTGATTAAACGATCTTGGAGATGGTATGATTTCACAATAGATCCATTTGAATCCTTGAAATGAATAAGAAGTTTCTTATCAGCTGGAGAAATAATTTTCTTACGAATACGGTTGAAGCGACTAAGCGATAAATTGAACTTACCGTCTGTCTGGTTGATAGTATTTAGAGCGGATTGATCATTGCTCAGCTTCGCTTTCTTGAGTGTCTTCGCAATTGTGCTTGCTTTTGATTGTTTAAGGGCGTTTACTGCTTTCTCAATCTCTTTGGTCTTCATTCTCCAATCTACCTTCAGATTGTTTTTCTTAGCAAACTTATAGATTGCTCTGCGTTGCTTCTGTGCATTTTTCAAAGCGGTAGTAATCGGCATAGTTTTTGGAAGAGTGAGTGATTATATACTGGTGGCGATATTCTCTCCTCAAATTATCCTTTATAATATTTAGTCTTCGCTTAAGATGGACTTTATAATGTAAAAGATACAAAAAAATATTATTTAATTAATTGATGTCTGTAGCAACTTGTGTAGCAACTTGTGAAGCAACTTGTGTATCATTTGGAACTTGAATTCTAGATTTTCTATTGTTGCGCTTACGTTCACTGATTTCGTCGCGATGCAAATCATCGTAAGCTTTTGCTTTGCTAGTCGTGTTTCACGTGTCTTAAGATAGTAACGCTTCTGTGAAGCTTTGATGTTATCCTTCATGGCTTGGTAATATTCGCTTGAGTAAGTCATAATTAGTATAGTACTTTCTATATACTACTTAATATAATTGTCAGGATGGGATTGAAATTAATTCGGCTTGATGAAATATTACGTGAGAAAACGTTAATCTTGCGAAAGATTCGTGAGAAATCGTTAATCTTGTGAAAGATTCGTGAGAAATCGTTAATCTTGTGAAAGATTCGTGAGAAAACGTTAATCTTGTGAAAGATTCGTGAGAAATCGTTAATCTTGTGAAATATACGGTAGAAGTTCATGAAATATACCGTGAGAAAACAAGAAGTTCATGAAATATTTCGTCGACTCAGTGAAAAAAATATATGAATGACTTATAGGTATGCTACATAGTCTTTGGTAATATTAGTTTTTACCCATGCAAAGTATCCTCGTTTGTTTTTGCTCACCCATTCAAATGTTTTACCTCGATGCTTGCCAAATTGAATTGTAGTTTTTAGTAGTAATCTTGTTGCAATATCTTGCTTATCTTCAGCATATATGTAATCACTTCCAAGTAAATATTGAATATAACTATCATCTTCCCTAGTAGTGATAAAGGTGATCTATCTTTATACTTACCGAATGAGAGAGGCTTCTCACTGAATGTTGAAGGTCTTTCGTTTAATGTTGCTCTTGTTTTTAGTTTTTTATTTGAACTCAAATACTCTTCATCGGAATTATACCCTTCATCATACATTTCCTGCTGCTGTGTGTATAAATCTTCATCAAAAGGGTCTTCTCCTTCACTATCAGAAGAATCTGAATCATAGAAACCAGTATCATAACTAGGAGTTAGAATCGTTTTCGTTACATTTGAAACTTCTTTACTACATATAGCGTTATTATCATGATATTCCTTACATTCCTGACAATATTTACGACACTTCTTACAACGGATCGTGTTACAAGTATTTGGTTCTCTACAATCAACACATCTTCTCTTTAAGAGATTAAATCCGACTTCCTTACCCAACTTTTTAATACATACACTCCCAACAAATTCCATACGTTTTGTCTCAAGATGAATAATTAGGTAGTTATACCTGATACTAGTATCACAGTGACAAAATTCTATTGTTTCCGGATCTGTCCCAACTTACTAAAAGGATAAAGCATTTCTGCCCAATTCATACTGGAAGACCAATCATTTGTCTTATGATCGAAAATATGACCAGTAAAGTCATATTCACGTAAATCACCAAGATAGTTGATTAATTTCTGTAGCTTTGAGTTAGTAGCCGGCATGTTATCGTAGGATATCTTATTATATACTTTATAAAATCTTATATCAGGATGACTTTATAAATAAGATCTTGATATTTAAAAAAATTAACATTGGTGTATACGTTTCACCTCCTATGAATATTAGGTATTTGATTCTGTATTTGAGTCCTTGTAGTTAAAAGGAGCCTTCTATTCAATATAAGTCATCTAGCAGTCTTAATGATATTCTGATGTTAAAAGAAGTGTTGTATAGCTTTATGTAGATTTAGAGTGGTAATGGATCTTTCTGATGAAAAGTAGTGAAATATCACAAGAATGCTATATAGTAGGTGTGAAATGGTGAATAGGTGTGCTTATATAGAGAGAAACCGGAAGTGGCCCGAATGACCGGTTAACAGTATATACTGGTCATGTCGACGACCTGCGTAGTCGTTTCGGTGGTCGGAGGAGCCGGTAGTGGTCCACCGCTTCCGGCAGAGGAGGTGCTTGAAGAAGTAGGCGTAGCGTTGGTGCTCATGGTCGCGTGGAGAAGAACCCCTCAATTTCCTAAGTTCTACTTGTAGCTTGGCTAAAACAAAAGTGGTTGGCGAGCGGCTAGCGGAAAACGGTTGGGCTCGAGGGTGCCACTATCCAGTGTGGAAGACACCATTTCCGGTGTTCGCCACGCTTCACCTTGACATGCACCGGAAATTAGTGACACGGTCTGGAATCACCTTAGTTAAACCACTACCAAGCCGAAGTACCAATCGTTTGGCATAATCATGCACAGATAGGCTCCATTTCTTCACAAGTTGTGACGACACCGCATTAACCAATTCCCCAATGTCGATAACAGACGATGCAGCTAGGTCACCCACGCATCTTTATTGTTCGAGGTAGGCATAAATGTTCGAGGTCCAGGGTCTCATATTGGCGTCTCCGGAGCTGAATTGAAGTTGATAGCGGCAGTTGTAGACAGACCATCGCCTTAACGGCGTGCAGAATGACAAGAGGCCGCAACGTCGATCTCGGTGGGGCGTCAGCCCACCGAGCTATTTCGTTTTATAGGAAAGCATACTGCCCATGTTAAAAACGTACGCGACAGGCTAAAAATCCTAGTGTGTACATTATGTTTTCTATGATGAATATTACGCAAAATGTACGCTTTAAATTTACCAAATGGAGAAGGCGTCTCGCAGCCACTTACGTTTTCATTTAATTTGACTCTCAGAGGACAGCTCGGAGTGGGGACTTTCGAAACGACGGCGCTACTGTGGCTTTGTATTACGTACACCCCTTGCCACGAGTGCGCTTCAAGGGGCTTTACTGCAGAGGGCGATGCACAGACACCTCCAACCATACTATGAAGAGGGGAATTGATGGAGGTTGCTGATCCGCTGTGAGCCAGGATAATTGAGAATATGCGAATGAGGCTTGGTAGGCGAGAGAGTAGAAGGAAGGAAATCCGAAAGTGAATTCAATTGAGTTAGATCTGTTTGCCTACTTGCCTTCTACACATGCAATCCTCATAGGGAATCCCCTATGTATTGTCCATGACGCAACGGGAACGGTATGTGCAACGGGAACGATGTATGCAACGGGAACGGTGTATGCAACGGGAACGGGCAAATCACTAGTAGTAATCCTCGCCCAATCACATCCACCCTATCCCAAACGATCATATAATCATATCGCTCCATTGGTCTCACTTCAACTGCTGACCTCACAGGCCACGCGCCCGGCACGCGCAGGACGTGTGCCTAGCGGTTGGGATCCGACCGAGGTAGACAGCGAAGTGATATCTTAACAAGGATGAGATGCGGGTACGCCGCAGCGTCTGCTCCGTGGGGGTGGCGGTGTTGAAGAAGCTCTGTGGAGTTGTTAAAGGTGATAGAGTGATTCTAATAATATGTACGAACCCCTTAGCTCCCGGTGTCCGTTGGTTTAGTGCTGGCCACACCTCTTTCGACAGGAGCTGCTGGGTGCCTCTTGCTTGAAAAGGAATCTCTCATGATTGGTCGAGAGCCGCTTTGGAGATTCACGGCGTCCCTGTAGGTGGATCAGTTATATGGATGTCAGAGTATCGGAGGCCATATTCGGTATCTACTTTGTACCTAGTCCCGCAATCTACTTTCTTTCATAGCTAAGAATCAAGTCACTTTGCTATCTGTGTCAAGTATCACAAGTATTACAAACACCGAACTCAAGTTGCTCTCCGACTACAAACCACTTCTCCGCTTCGCCCAGACAACATCCCCACAGCTTTCATAGCCCAGTCTTCGTTTATCCTCTCAATAAACAAGTCGTCTTTCCAGACTACAGTGAATGTTCTGATATCAGAGTGAAAAATCTGTATAGTCTACAGAGACCCCCACGCCACCAAATCTAAGACCACAATAACAACTGATCGACGATAACAACATGGATTAAGCGTCAACATCTGGATAGCCTACATTAAGCATAACCCACACACCAACACCGCAAGGATCGGGAGTAATCCCTTCTACGTCGCCCCCGTCGCAAGGTCCCGGCACTGCCATTCGTCATGGTCGATGCCTCATCCAGGGGATGGCACTAGCGACGCTACTCTTTACGAAATGCTGCATATGATGGCGATACAGCAGATGGTCATGCAGTTCCAACAGTAGCAATTTTAAGCATTCATGGAGCAACGAACTAATTTTGAGCTCGAGATGTTCGAGCAGCAGTCATGCGTGACTCGCCAGAAGCACAAGGCCGAGCCCCATAAGTTTTAAGGCCGGTCGTCAAGGACTTGAAGCAGTGGATGTTGCCCTAGAAGAGCACTTGAGCGGCTGTGCCCGCTAGCCCGACAGCTGCAATTTGCGTTTTGTCGATTTGATCGTTCCGTTTGTAGGCCCCGATACAATGTCGTGGTACAGGGAGTTCAAGAACACCCCTGGTGATCAATAAAAACCTGGTTCCTGTTCAAACAGCAGATATATGTTTGCTTTCGTGAGAGCGATTTCGAGTTCAAGTTACTCTCGAAATTGCACGAGTTGCGAGTTACTGGCACGCAGCATGAATATAATCCCCGAATCCATGCTGCTACTTTTGCAGTCGTCTGTAGAACTATTTGAAAAGGTAAAGCGCCGACTGCATTAGCAGAACTTGTGTGCCAACACGCCAAGTCACATATTGCAGAGCGTTCCATTTACTCTGCTCGTTATAACAAACCGTTTTGAAAAGAGCCAACTCCGCCATCTCATAATTAAACCAGTGTCAGAAGGGTTCGGGGTTAACTTCAAATTCATTTCAGCCTATTGGTACGACTTGGGTAGGTGTTGTATCTTTTTCAGGGCAGGAACAGGAAACATACGCTCCTGGCCAAATTAAACCGGCCACCACACATTTTGGCAAAATCCTCACCAAAAATTATCGTTTGAGGGTGGGGTTTGACAGATATAGCAAAACACGCTTAAAAGATCAGGCTTAGGTTAACAATCGCGTTTCTAGAGTTTGAAAGGAGGCTGGCATACAGAAAACTGTTTTGGTAAGGTGGACACAACTTCCGCACCCTGAGCCTATACAAAAACCTATATTAATGAATGCATGTACATAGTGATGGTCGTGCACGTGACAGAAGCTTTGTATGGGGTGGTGCTGGCACCCGCGAAAGCACCGCGTAGGAGCTCCCCAACGAGACACAGGTAGATGCACAGTTCTAATGGAAGCTTATACTAGATGTTGACATGTTCACACAGGCCAATGTTCAATACGGGATAAGATTTTACCCGTTGAATTTCTCACTTGGAAGAGTAAGCCATTTATATTGACTTTATAACCCAGATTATGTAAGCGAAGCTACTCATGCATATCACGCTATACTTCAGCGTCCTTGTCGCTCGGACAGCCTGGGGCTATGCATGCACGAGGTTTAATGCTCCACAAGTGCAGAAACCTCGTATTGACTCGTTGGGGAGCTCCTACGCGGTGCTTTCGCGGGTGCCAACACCACCCCATACAAAGCTTCTGTCACGTGCACGACCATCACTATGTACATGCATTCATTAATATAGGTTTTTGTATAGGCTCAGGGTGGCCGAAAGTTGTGCCCACCTTACCAAAACAGTTTTCTGTATGCCAGCCTCCTTTCAAACTCTAGAAACGCGATTGTTAACCTAAGCCTGATCTTTTAAGCGTGTTTTGCTACATCTGTCAAAACCCCACCCTCAAACGATAATTTTTGGCGAAGCTTTTGCCAAAATGTGTGGTGGCCGGTTTAATTTGGCCAGGAGTGTAGAGGGGCTCTGTTGACTATGATATTGCATAGGTGTACGTGAGAGAGTCGTGCAAAACGATTTTGCCGGCGCGTGTTCCACGCAGTGCTGGACACAAAATGGTGAGGATAGTAGAATTTTGTGTTTTGTTGAGAGGGCAGTGCTATTCTTGCAGTCAAGACATAAAGTAAAGGAACCATGCCCGCGGACGGCAGTCAAGTAGTGGATCTCGTCAACGGCCTCGTCAAGAAACGCGGCGAGGCTGAGCTGCGTTTTCGTCTAAGCCAAGGCGTATAGGATCTAGGTAGTGCATGCACGCGTTTGCACATCCGACCACAAGGCAAAGCTTCTGCAGGTCGCAACAACAAAACGGGCTACATAGCAATGCTTTTGTGGGTTTTGGCAAGCGCGCCGATATGCTGTGTCACTCGCGGAGGAGGATCCCGCCAAACCTACGGCTACTCACCAGCCTCCTTACGCTACGCAGGATTACTCGAAAACATGCTGTTTAGTAAGCTATTTGCGGCTCGCCTTGTGATATAGACGCCAGTCTCAACCGTCGGGAGCTATACACCAGGCGGTAAATGAAGACAGCGCTGACACAGCCGTTTACGACGCCCCCGGAGCTTATCCATTTAAAGCCACGAACTACCGTTTCTCGTTCTTTCGGCGACAAGGAAAGCAGATGCGAAGCTGGGGATGGCGCGCCACCGCCCTTGCAGTAATGTACACGCAACGATAACATGAAGGACGGCTTATGCTTGCGAGCGTCCGGGGCCAGATATCGCACGAGCATCTTCAATCGATTGTCGACATCGATTGCGCCAAGGTTCAACCAGGCGTGGGGGCGTCTCCGTAGCAAGAGACCCACGAGCTCACAGAGCCGTTGAAACAAAGCAGCTGATATTCTATACATTCTCGAAAACTCGTTGTCTCGGATTAAGCGCTTCTTCTCCCACGTCTATCGAATTCAGACGCACGAGCTGAACATGCAGCTTCGAGCGATGCAGTAAACTCAGGCCCTCGACAGCGATCCACGAAAGAAGAAGTACCCGCTTGTAGCGGCCTCGACGGTCGTCTGTCATAAAAATAGGAGCTAAGTTGTCGCGTCTAATGTCTAAAGTCTCAGGCTAGATGTCGCCCACCCTTCGAGCGAACACTCCTTGGACCTCTAAGATGCGCCCAACCTATCTGCAGGGAAGAGACACCAATTCCTGAACCTGCCCTGGAAATGATAAATACCCACCCTTAGTCCAATTTCTGGGAGAGCAAGCCCGAATCGGAAACCTGTCAAGCCAAAACGCCAGGTTTCATACCGACTTGCCACGCTTGAGTGTGGTAGACCACATCGCCCTTGCTTGCCCCAGTCATTAGCTGGGACTTGGCGGCAATAACAATAAGCACGAGGATACGGGTCATGTTGTTTTTCCACAGCCGGGGCAACTTAGGCCGCGTTCGGGATGCCGTGATAACACGGTTTTGGTGGCCATGACGGCGTTTGGGTTTAGCAAAATGAGCTACGCGAACGCGACAAGTCCGAGATGGATTTTTCCGTCTAAACATCGTTAAGGGGTCCTTACGAAAACCACCCTGTATTTTAGATTTGAAATCACATTTTGGACAAGTGTTTTTTCTAGTTGTTCTCTCCGGGTCTGTGACGAGATCAACACGATCTGTCAGTCTTCTTCTTACACTTTTCCGATTAAGCAGCACCCTGTCATACCTCACCATGTCGAGAGCTAAGTGGACTAAGTTTGAGGAAATGGATCTAAGCGAGTATTTAGAACCCTCGCTTAGATCCATTTCCTCAAACTTAGTCCACTCGTCGCAACCTTCGCTAGCCACAGAAAAATGATTAAGTCAGAGGCGTGGGCTGCACCAACATTAATTTAATGCAAAGAAAAAATCTTTAGCTTGACAAGAGTAAGGGACTTAAATAGAGCTGCATGTATCAGTGACTGGTGAATTTCTTTAAACCTACTAGCTATACCAGGCCAATACAGGGTCGAAGCTGGATCGCCTCATGCACGACTATGATCTTTATAAATATCTCAGAAACTTGAGAGGGTGTAGCATATGTCCCGAAACGGGAAAACCTCTACTTGACGACGTGTGGGACGCACAGTTCGAATCCAGGCCACACAGAAAAGTAAGCTAAAAAGTTTCGGAAGCAGGGGCTTGAGCTCGTGACAGTGGTTTCCAGTCTCACTGCAGGTTAGTACGTCTACTTTTAATTTTCATGAATCGATGTAGACTGAGACGTCCGTTGTGCTAGGTGGTTCACGGACAACCGGGGATAATGCTTACAGAATCACCACATTCGTGTTCCAACTGAACCGTGCTGTTTCGGACAGAGAAGTTGGCTCCGCTGACGAGAATGACACCCCTTAAGACCCCCCAGAACAAAAGCCTGATGTGCCAAAGCTGACAAAGTGTGAAACGGGCGAGAGCTACGCTCCGTTTCTAGCATACACATTATGCGCGTATTAAGGAAGCGTAGACGTAAGAGTTTGAAGGCAAGTAGAAATGCACGGACTCTTGTATTTCTAAAAACACGCTAAACCCTCTTAAATAATCATCGACTTGCAAAGGGTTGGGTCTCACGCGGTGGTATGACATTATGCACACGATTGGTTGAAAAGTGTTTATTTCAACCAATTGATGTGGGCCTGAGTGCCCGCCAATGATAGCCGCATTGGTGGCTCGAAAGTTGATCGCTAGTGTGTGTGTCTTGCACAATAGTATTTGTGGTGACTACAACACTATGTTTGTATATCCCCACTACAAAAGTCTCCCAGCCACAAGAATGACTCGATAAGAAGAAAATGATTCGTGATGAGGAGTTAAAAGGAAGCGATCCAAGAAACAATATCGTGAAAGTGCAAGTTTTTATGTTCATCCGGGTACTGGAAGAATGGGGGATATAACATGATAACAATAAGAATATTAATTCATCATATGTTTTTGGCGATGGCACATACATGTTTGAAGGTTAAGACTGAGAGCGCGAAACTGGCGGCTGGGCTCTACCTTCAAGATGGAGAGCTGCAAGATACTCTCGTGGATAGTAATGAAGCGTAGGACTTCCAGGAAGCATGCGTTTAAAGCGCAACTCAACTCTCTTACACCTCACAGGTCTCTTACTGCGTTTCTAAGCGAAAGTGAATGGGTAGTGTCGTAGGTAACTCAAAATATAATCCAGGACTGATTTCATTAAACTCAATTGCTCGCATGCATCTAGATAAAGTAGCAAATTATAATCAGCTGTATACCAAAAGCACCTATTAAACCGAATCATCGGATGAATCACTGTCATAACTGTTCTTTGGGAGTTCCAAATCACTCAGCTCATCATCACCAGCTTAGTCTCCACAATCAGTTTGACCTAATAACATGATGCTCATTCCACATCACCAATCCCGCCCGTTTCCATCAAAATCAAATGCAATGATGTCGTTGCTTCGATTTGCAGCTTGATCAAGTCTTGACGTCCGCGACGAGTAAATGCCTATGCTGTGTCGCTGTCATCATAAGCACGAATGAATTATGATCGCAACACAATAACAGTCCTGATAGTATACATCTCGTAGTTCATACACGTGCGTAGAACCTTAAATCGACACTTAAGGGTACCGATTGTACGTTCAACCCCATTCCGCGCCATTGCATGACAAAGGTTGAATAGCTCGTTGGCTTGTTGTGGCCGTCCAGATTGTCGTCATGTCCATTCTTTGAAATGGTACCGCACACCTCGATAAGGAGTGAGGACCTTTCACATAATCCATAGCCAGCATCAGTAATTCCACAAATTTGATCGAGCAGCTCACTTCAACGCCAGAACGAAGCATCGTGAGCACTCCCGTCTGCACCCACGTATGTAAAGCACACATACATAACCCTATCACAGTAGATTTGTGCTTACAAAACCTTTGAGGTTTCGGAAACCGAGGACGCCCTCTTGAGAAACAACGATCTGAAAATGAGTGCGGTCGATTGCACCCAGTGCCTGTTTAAAGTGTGGGTGCTTCGCGATAAACTCTGCTGGTACATCAGTAGGTAGAGTGAGCGTTCCATTAAGCGTTTGGACGATACCACGCACACTTTGTATGTTATTTGTGGAAGGTAGAGTAAAACAGATCGAATGTCACCTCTTGCGAACGGCAAGTCGCAGCAGTGTCAATCCCGTTCAGGGCAACCGCCAGTACTTCGCGCTGGTCGTGCATTGCGGTGCGAAATAATGGGGAACAAGCCTCAAACAGGCAGTCAAATGTTTCAATATCCATTCGAAAATGATCTTGAAAAAGCTTGGCGTTTGGGTTGTGAAAAGCGTCGAAGAAGCACTTTCTGTCGGGTATTTTGAGGCCCAGCAGTCTGTTCTCCATTTCGTTCTACAGGATCGCCGTTGTTGCAACGCCTTGGTGCACACCACGTTTGTCAGCACCACGAACAGGTCTGCCAACATGAGCCCCAAATGTTAGCGGTCAGTGATCTGAGGGAATCAGCAATTTTTATTATGATAGTTGCGTGTGATGGTGCCGCAAACATGACAATAAAAACGTCACTTTGCCCTAGTACACGAAATGAAAGGCTCCCCAAAATTCATGCCACAAAATGGTATTATGCAGTACTAATGAACGGCCTTATTTTCCATGATTAAACATGATGCCATGTTGAGGTCTATGTTGTGGGACCTATAGAAATTTGGCGTTACCCGTGGCGTCAACACATATTATCATCCGGGACAGCACTACTCGTAGGGTCATAAATGTATGGAGTTCTACTTGCTGCAGATTTATTCGTTTCTGTATAGCAACCCTATAGGTAGCAAAACGTGCCATTTTCGCGCGACTACTAAGCACACTTGTGACGGCACGTTGTCTTTCGTTGTAGAGATCTATAGACAGCATAACCAACTCCGGTACTTCCAGGGATAGCCGTGATACTACGATTGAGCTACCCTGGTGCCTGTTTTGGAGTAGCAATCGCTTTAAGAACAACCTCGGTTCTTGATACCCGGCGATGCACTGGATGCATCGTTGGATGGTCGGTGATTGTGGACCAAAGATCGATCTCGATGCTGAACACGCCAACTCTCAGATCCCTCGTCTAGTGTATCAATTCGGACAATATTAGCTCTATAAGACAACCGCACTTTCGAGAAGCTGCATTCAAACAACGACGGGTACGCAAGGGCGACGCGAACCATGGCGGTCACAACCTAGCACAATCCTCCGACATTATCTCGAGGTACGGAGTTCACAACTAAATCATGCCCGTATTCGCTTGCAAGCGATTTACAGCGTCCTTGACATCGACTTCACTCTTGAAGCTGCTTTCAGAATCGTCCATGGCCTGCAACACCCTGTCAATGGCTTCGGCGAGCTGCACTTGGTAGCGGACACTTCTGGTGGCGGTAGGCTGCACTATCTGGCGGCTGCGAACTTCACTTGGCACTTGCTGGTGAAAGCGGGTTGCACTGCTGGCTGGCGAAGAAGTGGGCGTGATTTGTAGGGACCCATCTCTAGAGATTTGTTCTGCCTAATTCAAGTGCCTCGCACCAGTTAGGGAACTATAAGGCGGCGATGGTGACCACGTCCTCCTGGGCGCTTAGGGCTCCTGCAAATAAGAAGTAGCCTCCTACCAATATGATATCTCCCGTCGCATCGATGTTTCGCGGGATTTGTAATCCGAAGAGACATGAAGGGATGTACAGGAAGGAGAGACATACATCCTGGGACAGGAGTTAAGAGTGGTGACGATGACAGATTCTCACAGGTAACGGTGGTCTAAATATCTCAGTTGATGATGAAACCGAAGTTGATGACACCCGTACTGATAACGCTCGCATCAACCAGGCTCAAGATGATGTCCAATACGATTTTTGACGTGGATTGGTCGGCATTCAATTTTGAGATCGAGGGGCTTGATGATGGTGATCATGCTGGTAATGGAGATGGCAAAATTTTTGCAGATCAAGGGACCGCCTCAGGGAACGTGCAACCGCGCGAGGGTGCCACGCAGTGTCTCATCTGCTATGAGGCACTTGCAGAAGCGCCCGTTCTGTGTCTACCAGGAATGTCGTCAGCCATATCACCGCGACTGCGTCAAACAGTACATTGAGCATGATAGCAGATGCGCCAACAGCAGGAAGCAAATGACATTTGATTACATATGGCGAAGTCCTTGTGGCGACCCACATTCCAGCACCGAGGAAAAGCGTCAGTACCAACGGTTTGGTCCCGCAGTACCAACGAAATCGGGCTAATCTACCATAGGTCGCCATACGCCCGAAGTACCATACGCTTCGTTCCGCAGTACCATCCAAATGGGGCTCCCGTACCATGATACCATGCCTATGTATATGTAGGACTACGAGCGATATTTCCGATACAACTGTATGCTTGCCCGCTCGTACATTCCCGTTGTTATCTATTCACACGTTTCCGCGCTTACGTGGTGGGGAACCGTATACGTCTCCTCGACTACGTACGCTATCTTAGCAAGTGCAGCCATAAGTCACCATGTAATCATCACGCTGTTAGTGATGGCAGACAGTATACGTCTCCACGACCACGTATGACATCCTAGCGAGTGCAGCCCCACATCAGCATGTACACATTGCCTCGTACGTGGCGGCAGACAGTATACGTCTCCACGACCACGTATGACATGCATCGTAGCGATTTTTATTAAATGTGTTATGTTGTATGCAAAGGTAATGTATTGTAGAAGACCCTTTAGTATCTCCGTCGTTTGGTGCGGTCGCAAGACGTGCGCACGGTTCGGTGTAGTTGGTCTTGAGATGTATCTCCTTCTGCGTGGTCGTTGTAGCCGCCATGAAGTAAGTTAACGAAACTGATGCGAGTAGGTGTCGTCTCATCTTCACCATTTTCTGTTGTGGTGGATGTTGTAGTGGTTGCGGCGAGATGCCCAGCAGAATTAGCGGAAAAGCTGTCCAATTGTCCTTGATTCACAGGCAGCGCCGGAGACCAATCGTCTTCGTATGGAGGAGAATATGAATCATCTCTTTCAAAGTCGTCGTTAGTGCCAGTGTTGCGTGGAACAGACTCGGCTTGTCCATTATCGCCACCTTGATGTTCGCTGGATGTGTGTTCAACATCGATATGACTTTCTGTTGTAGGAGCGTCGGACGTTGCTGCCATACGTCGATTAGTTCTTTTTTCGACGCGTACGACGTCCCGAAGATGTTGAACTTCTTGTGTTGGACACGAACCTTGGCTCGGGATCAGGCATTCCAGGACAGGAGACACCAGCTTTAACCGTTGCGTGAATTATATGGACACATATGCCGTACTTAAAGTAATATCTGCAACCGCATGACAGGTTGTCGATATCAACCGTCCAACCGTGCTCAGGGATGTCCCGCCATTGCATTCTCAAAACATGCTTGGACCGAATAGGTAAATTGACACCGTCCGGGTTCGTGTCGTCGTCGTCATCACTATCTGGCAGAATTTCTTCGGTTTCGGCATTACTATGCTGCACTAGTACCGTTCGAGTGGATCCTGAAGGAGGTTGAACCGTTGCCTTAAGCTCATTTCGTTTTACGTAAATGTTATACAAAGCTTTCAAGCGATAGGATACTGCGGGAACTGTGTGGAAGATAGACCTGTCCGAAATGAAAGCTAATCTCGATGCATCAAGGCCTTCGACCATTTCTGTGGGTGTAGCTAGTGGTGAATCGTTCACTATGTTCAAGGTCCTGTGATACGTTTCCACTGGGTTATTTGTTGCAGCTGACCCGGAAATTGTCAAGTACGACTGCCACCGTGAGAATCTAGAACTGTTTATCCATTGCTTCTCTAAATGTGTGCATACTTTGCGAAACGCAGCGGAGCTGCTCCTTCTTGTTTCCACGATTCCAGTATCTCCTTCTTGAGACGTTCGAACTCTTCCTCTGATCTGGCAAAGTGCAAGTTATTCATGTCTCGAAAAATTATACCAATAGCACGCGGATCAAGTTTCTCTGTGTGCTTTTTCACGTTTTGAAGTACGTGGAACCAACACATTAATACTGTCGATTCAGGTAATTCATCGACACAGGCGTTATATTGTGCATCGTCGGCGTCTGTCATCACAAACTGCGGCACGAAATGGATGTCGAATAACTCACACCACCTTTTTCAAATAATTGAAGATCCACGCAACATCTTCTCCTGTTCGCTTAGAAGTACAGCAATACACCATCGGAAAGAATGACCCGCGTCTGTCTGATATTCCAATCACAAAAATCGGATAACGCTTATTCACAATTCCATGTGTGCTATCTAGATGCAGTATTGTTTGACAGGACGAATTAGCTTGAGCTTTGACGTAGGACTCGAGAAGCGAAATGCAGGTCAATCAATTCTGAATGGCGAGTCAGGAGATCCTTTTCCCAATTTGGGAACTCCTTCGATGTCTGCTTGATCACAAAATATGATGAGATCATCCGGACCTCGTGGAGTGGCTGTGACCGATGTGTACATGTACTGTGAGCACTTGTCAATCACGGGCTGCATAGAATCCTTCTTGTTCTTTTGTCTCCAACGTTTTACAAAACCTTGCACTTGACTAGAATATGGCGCCGGCAGGAAAATCATCCCGCGCTACCCGTTTACACAGCAATCCGTGCAATTTCAGAGGCTTCAGGGACGAGTCATCAGTTAGCTTCTCACTTAGAAATGCCTTCATTTCATTTGTCAACTTCGGCTCACTGGGATATGAGTCCATTGGTCCCTCCATTGTGTGATCCCCTAGTATGTACACCTCGGCAAAGGCGACCTTTGTACAAGCGCTTTGTATCGACAGGGACATGAAGTTGCACTTGCCTCACATCCGTGAAATATACATTTAGTCATAACGAGCTTCATTTTATGACGCTGCATATACAGGTCTTCCTCGTTGCGAGAAAGATGGTCCATCGTGCATTTGGTTAGCTCGCTTTTAGAGCGTCTAGTGGTTGGTAACTTTTCTAGATAGGTTTTCCATGAATCAATCATCTCATCTCCAATCTTCCACACCCGTTTCCACTCTTCATTGTCGATCACGTCGCTAGGAATCTTTGACAGCACGCACCGAATGATATCACTGTCAGCCAAAACTACTATAACCGTTGAGCTAAGCGCAATGAATGCAAAAGTACATTAGAAGTATCACGCTGCATCGTTGACTCTTCGACGTCACTT
The DNA here is from genome assembly GCA_011947335.1 of Phytophthora constricta. Lineage (NCBI taxonomy): Eukaryota > Oomycota > Peronosporomycetes > Peronosporales > Peronosporaceae > Phytophthora > Phytophthora constricta. The sequence goes on along the minus strand of JAAVTI010001065.1, from coordinate 8,649 downwards.
GCATTGTCCTGAATCCCATCGTGTTCGCTTAGATCCGTCCCGACTTCATCGAGCTGCGCTTCGCTGTGAGCGGCGTTATGCGGACGCGTGACGTTGGTGGTGTCACTTGACTCGATTTGGCCAGAGCTGACGTTTTGACTATTCAATAGAGATCTTACTGACGAAAAAGCCGTCTCAACTATATTAGACAGTGATGCGTTCAACGTCGCACCTCGTGTAGTTCCAGGTACTGCGCTAGAGACCAACGTAAAGGTCCGAAGATTTCGCCATCCACTCCGCTCAGACTCAATAATCACTCCTGTGTTGTCGGCGTCCCATCGGATTTTATTTCCTTCGTGAATGAGCTCCTGGCTGTCGAGCTCCAAGGGATACTCTCGTCCAGGTGTGACCCGGAGAACACGAGCGAACGGAGCCATTGTGGTTCCCCACAACGGTCCCAGGCACATAGTAGGATATGTGATCTCCGGCCGATAGCTGTTTTTCCCCTAGGCGCTCGATGATAGCCGACAACCACGGTGGTCGTCTCTCGGCCATTTGCTGAAGCCAATATCACTGCGGCTCGAGCTTGATGCTGTTCTGTTGTGGTCCGCTATCTTATAAAGCTTTCGCGCGGGCGTTGTGGTGCACTAGCCCCAAATATATCCGATCTTGTTTCTCCTAAAATACCTCACAGATCATGGTATTTTAGCCCCGAATCCATGGTATGGTAGGCTAGCCCTATGTCATTGGTACTGCAGACCTATTTAGATGGTAGTGCGGACCATTTGCTTGGTACTGCGCACCTTTACTCGATGCATGATATACCAGAAGACTAAAACTGACAATGATGCTGAGCGTGAGAAGACTGATAATAAAGCCATGAGGGAAATATCCTCGAAGGCTCGCAGCGTTTCATACCTGTGGACTCAAGTGCCTTTGCTCGTATAATGCGAGATATCTGGAGGTGACTTGTTTAGACAAACCGAGTGTCCTGACTGCAAGCCCCCGTTTTCCGTCGACAGGGCTTGCTTAAGCGGAGCTACACCTGCGGATGCCCCACCCATGGCTACCACGGAGGTCAACAACAGGACTCAAGATTTTGAGGATTGCCACACAAGTGATTACACCAGCAATTTAAATGACTCGTCGGGCGAAGATTACCACAAAGGGAATGAGTAAAGCGTTTAGAGGAGGAGCGAGTAAGGGTTTACGTGTTTGAATGCACATTATTACACGTATGAATCATTTTGTAGTAAAGAAAAACATGACTGCAGTTTTGAGGATAACTGCACTTTTGAAGACGACAAAGCAAATAATCAAAATCAGTACTCTTGAAAAGCTATGCTTGTCGTCTTTTTCTTATGTTACCATGTATCGTATTAACCTTAATATATTTTTGCACGTGAGGAGAAGGTTCGATCTTGTACATATCCAGGTTATCTTCATGTTTGTCAAGCATGTGCTCGGTATATATTTTCTTCCACGAAAGTTGTGACCTGTGCACTTTCCGCTCATGTTTTAGTATGTCAACCTCAGCGCCGGTTCTGGTGGCATGCCAGATTGGCATACCGGTATTGGTTTATGTAGTCTTCCCACGACTTCGCGTCTGCCAGTTCAGACATCAAGCAAGTAATCTCCACTCTTGCCGATTCTTGGGAAGTTTGCTCGCACTCTGTCCCTTAAGTCGAGCACTGACTTGCCTTGATATAATCACAATTACGCGCAGTCCTTAAAAGAGAGCGTCCTTTAAAATCGGCTACAACAGAAGCCGATATCTTCATGTCTTGGTTGATCTCTCCGTGCTGCTGCTCGCTGTACCTGCATCCGGATGCAGGGGTTTATCCGATGTCCTATAAACTTCTTAAAGACGCGTCAGTTCCTGAGATTGTATCAGGAGCAGCAAATAACCCAGCTGGCTCTCTTCTGGATCCAATACATCGTCCATCAGATACCGGGCCACCGTTTCAGCTTTGTCGATAGACAACCAGTCCCACCATTGGACCAATTTTAGTGATCAACGCCTCTTCTCAGGAGCAAGCATGAATCAGTATTGGGCACAGCATCGACGAAAGCAATGTGATGGGAACCATATATCATCACGAAGAACGTTCTTGCTGATCCCAGCATAATCAGCTACAATGTTAATCACTTGTGTAAAGTTGGGTTCCGCCATTGGTGAGCCTCACTTGATTCCGACGTTAGCAAAGGTGTTCACACCACCAACTGCAACATTCCAAGTACACTTCTGCTTCTTGGAGCCACCACGAGGGATCTTAGTCAATGAGGGAGATGCGCAGTCATCGTCGTGATGTGATTTCGTGCGTGCATGATGAAACCACCGACCAAGGAATGGCAACGCCTCAGCAGACCTATCTCGTTTTGGGATGTGATGGAGTGAACATGTTCGACTCGTGGTCCGTCTCCCGGTCACGGATTGTGAAGCACCCAGATCGGATCTCGGCACCGGTCTTGCGGGAATTTCACTGTAAGCCAAGCTGAATGTCGCGTTTCTTCATTAGTAGAACTTCGTTGATACGGCACATCTCATAGGAGGCGAGCGAGCATACAGCTGATACCCACAGATACATCGTCTTGTTGAACATCGGATCGGACTCCAGGAAGGCGACAGTTCGAGAAAGTATGGCCAGCGACATCGGAGACGCACGCCTATGAGTTCTTCGACGTTTCTTGGTTTGCTTTGTCCCGCGAGAATCTGTGTGATGGCGGCTGATCTGGATGGATTGTCTCGAGGCACAAGTGTTCCGTCTGCAGCCGTGTCGACGGCTCAATGGTTGTGTGGATGACCTCCTGTCAACATATCTGGCATCGTGTAGTGCCAACTAAACGCAGTACGAAGCTGCTGAGATGACCACTAGCTTTTGTTGGCGGTCGCAATCTGATTGACATGCGCTGCGATGACGCCCGATAGCTGAACAAGGCGTTGCTTCAGAGGTACAAGATATCCTTCAGCGATGCAAGATGCTGCAATTCTGATTGTAGTCTGTCCTCGTTCGAGTCTCGAGTCGCTGGTCCGCGAACTTGGCTGCAGAAATAGCTGCCAGGTACAGGCGATTGGTTTCCGTAGATCCATGATGACGGCTTGCTCGCGCCTCAGAGAAGAAAATGGTAATGAAGCAGCACAACTTTGCGCCCTGAGCTGTGATGGGATCTATCGTCCTCAATAGCTCAAACTGGGGTGGTCTGGCTAATACATAGTCGGAGTACTGTACACTATATGGTGGTCACGATTTCCGAGTGTTATCATATGGCTACACCTATTGGCCAATGAGAATCTTGGGGCTAGTACGTCACTCCGACTCATCGGCCGTCATGTGGCACCGTCACCTCGCCGGTCGCTCATTGCGCCTCGCGCCCTCGCGCTTCAACCGCAGCAAACCAACGAACCCGGTCGCCCCCTGCGCTCGCTCAATGTCGACTTTGCAACCCGCTCCCTGCGCAGCCGTTTGCATCATCGCCAACGAAGTGCTCACTGGCAAGGTCTCCGTTAAATACACACTATACTTTTCAGTTTTGTTTTTCTTGGCGAAAAGTGATGTATTTGAAGATGTTTATTTTTCTAATGAGTTTATTCATTGCACTGCAGACATTGGACACCAACTCGCACTTCATCGCCAAGCTCATGTTCCGTCGGGGCATCGACCTTAAACATGTCGCGGTGATCCCCGACGAGGAGGAGGTCGGTTCGGGTACTTTATTGCTGCTGCTGCAGCTGAGGAGGCTCTGACTGAGTTTGCTGTGGGGTATACAGGCAATCGTGTCGACGGTCAAGGAGCTGTCAGAGATGGTGGGACCCTCAGGCTATGTGTTTACGACTGGAGGCATCGGCCCCACCCACGACGACATCACCTACGAGTGTGGTGGGTTGTGCTTTTTCAAGTTTTTGGAGTGTTATGCTATGGTGATCTTTGCTGCAGCGTTTAACGTTGAGCCTTTGTTGCTTATTATCAACAGGCGAAGGCGTTTGGACGTGGGGTTGAGTTTCATGAGGCTACGCTGAAAGGGTTGGAGAAGGCGATGGAGAACCGTGCAGGAGGAATGACGGAGGGACGCAAGCGTATGGCGCTGTTGCCTGCTGGATGCAAGACACTTACCACGGATTTCTGGACGCCTATTGCCGTCGTCGAGAACGTCTACATTCTGCCCGGCATTCCGTCCATGGTGCGCTCGATGCTAACGTTCAACGAAGAGCACTTCGTGGGTGTACCGATCTACCGTGCAATCGTAAGTGCTACGAGTGAATGGACTCATGTGCTGTCACTTATACTGAAATTTCTAAACGTATTTTGCAGGTAACAACCTTGATGCTGGAAGGCGATCTTGCAGCTCAGTTGACGGCTGTGCAAAACGCGCACCCGAACATCGCCATCGGAAGCTACGTGAACCTGACGAAGGACGAAACAGGTGTGCGTGACACCAGCTTTAACACTCGCCTCACAATTGAAGGGCGTGACGAGTTGGGAGTGAAGGAGGTTAGTGACGAGGTGGCCAAGCTTTTCGACGGGCAGCACATTGATGCATCAACTGCTTAGGCACCGCTGTGTGATACGGGCCTGATGGATGACCGATCATCATTGTATGATCACTCAATAAACGATCATCATTGTATGATCACTCAATAAACGAAATGGTAAGAGGATTTATAAACCAGGAGCTGGAATGGTCTTGTGTGGTTGATGCATCCAGGTGAAATAGTGGTCATATGAGTGATCGCTAGGTCTGATCTGCATTCACCAGAATGGATATTTTAGATCGAGTCTTAGCCTCTCACAAGTCGGCACCTGCCACTGGTGCTCCATTGTCACCTTCCGTAAGTCCTGAAGCTGTTGCAACGCAACCAACTGCCGCGGTGCCATTGTGCTTCCACTTCCCGACACCCACTTCAACCGAATTGCCAATTCTTTGGTATATTATAGACCCAGACATCCAGGACAAGTGAAGGAAGACAGCAGATACGGAGGAATCGTAAGCAAAAAACCGGATGCGTCCCGCTTAGAATCTGGATGCACAGATTGCAGTGAATCAAGACAATGATAACAGCACGAGCACTGGTTTCATCCAAGACTTACTCGTTCTACGTTTTATTCCCCACATTATTACGCTGAGTTGAGCATGGAATTGAGTACGTGATGTAGAAGGGTAAACTGAGAATCACGGAACTCAGCCGGCACGCTGTTCAGGCCGGTCTGCAGCTCCTGCAGAACACTAGTGACAAAGCCGGCGATACTCTGGTCGCACACGTCCATCACTAGAAGCGACTCGCGCAGCCAGTTCAGCTTCGTCTCCAGGTCGTCTGCGAGATCAGCACCCAACTGCTGCACGAGACACAAGATCAGCATCTGAGAAAGCTTGGGCGGGCGGCTGCTGAGCACGAGGCGCGGGTCGCACTGCTGGCACGTGAATGCTACTAGACTAACGTTCTGTGCTCCAAGTGCAAACTTAAATGACTCTTCCCAGTCATTTCGTGCAAGGAAGTCCAACACCTTGTTTTTCTGAGTCTCCAACTGCAGTTCCTCGGCTGACTTACCAGCAGGAACCAGCGCCCCACCAGCATTTCCCGCATTCACTGTCGCGCTCAGCTGCTCAACTTGCTTGGACAAACCGTCCACCATCTTTGTCAGCTGTTCCAGTTGATTTGCGACCTTCGCGTTGCTGCTGTTCTGTCCGCTGCCTTCGAATGCAGTGCGTGTGCCCTGCACGAATGTGTCATTGATTTGCTCAAACATTTTCTGCGTCGCGGCCTGAAACGAAGGAATCAAAATATCCTGGAAGCACTCTCGGAACGATTCGCGCACGGGTTGGCGCACGTCCTCCACCACACGCTGAACCATGTCGTCCACTCCATTTGCTAACTGCTCAGGCAATGATGTCGATAGCGATTCATCCATCTTCTGCTCCATAAGCGGGATCAGCTTCTCACTGATCACGTGCTGGAATCCATTCTGTACGGGCTTCATGAAATTGTTCTCCATGGTGTGCAGAACGATACGGCCCATCGCCGGCACAAGCACAGATTGGAGCTGCTTCTGAATCGACTTTTCCACTTGATTTGATACCTGTGCCGTCAAATGGTTGCCTAGACTGCCCATAACAGCACTCATCTGCTCACGGAGCTGCTCATCACGTTGGAGCTGGGCTGCCTCCATCCGGCGCAGCGAAGCGAGTAGACTCTGCTGTTGAGTTTCACTCGCAGTGTCATCAATAGACGGATCATACTGCACTGAGGATTCGTCCTGGAAGGCGCGAACCGAGGACGATGGCGACGAGCGCGAGTAAAACCGCAAATTTGGAAGCAATCCATCATCACCAGTGACAGATGAAGCTGATACAGATGTCGCATCATCGCCAGTCGCAAGATGCAGTGAACGGGTACCCACACTTCGAGTGCTCCGAGCACCAGGTGATGAAGGAGTTCCGGCCATTCCATTGTTACTGCCACGAAGTGCAGTCTGTTGATCAACAATGCTTGCTTCTTCTTCATCCTCTTCTGGATGATCCTGGACGTCAATTTCCGTCTCTGGGGCCGCCGTCGCGGCCGAGGAGACTCTGCTGCGGTTTGATAGGACGTCTCTATACTCTCTCCTTCGGTCGTCACTGCACCGACTGTCTGGCCAACATTCTCGCTTGCCTCAATTTCATCCTCAAGTGAACCGCGGGCAGCGGGGATGTAGCATTCGTTGGCAGCCACATGATACCGCTGAATGGCTTGGGTCTGCAGGCAATAGAGCTGCATAGAAAAATTGAGTCCACCCGAAGTCAAGTCACTACCATCACGGGCTGATTGACTTTGTCCTGCACGGTTCAGCAGACCCATGCTGAGCACCGGGTAGGCTAGTGCAAACTCCGTCACATTATCGAACCGGCGCGGTGTGCGAGCGTCAGGGCTGGAGGCTAGATGGAAGGAGTACACCAACGGTTTGGATCGGTCAGCAACGAACAGGAACTGAGTCGTTGGGTCAAAAATGGTCTCATGAATCTGCGTTGAGTCTTCGTGGGGGCCATCGCGCAGGGCCACGGTCTGGTAGCACACAGGAGCCGTGCTTTCTGTAAACGGAATGTTCCACAACGACAGGGACGTATTGGCCTCACCACCGACCAGTAGACCCGGCTGGTTCAGGAAATTCCCGTTGTAAAAGTGAAGGCTGTTAACGGCTTCGCCCTGGAAAGGTTCGAAGCGATGAATAAACTCGGCAGGCTGGCCGGGAAGTCGGTCCTGAACGCGATATACTTGTACAAATCCGTCGCTGCCAGCAGTGATGACGCACTCGCCGACACCAGGGAAAACGCCATGTCGTTAATCTGGCCCGACGTCTGGCCGCACACGACACTCAAGTCGTACAGGTTCTCCGCGCCATTGCCATCCGCGTCGACTTCTGACAGATCAGCAATGAACACCATGCTACCGTTGGCAACGGCAATCTTATTCGAGTCGGACGGGTGCCACTTGACGCGTTGAGCTTGCGTAGGCACCACCTTGATCAGTTCACGGCTCATGGGGTCGTTCTGGATGGCCCAAATAGCCACATGGTGGTCGGTACCCGCACTCAGCAACAGATCCGATTTGCTGTTAAAGAACGCCAGCTCGGTAACCGCGTGGTGCTCATGCTTTCGCAGTAGCAGTCTATCCACCGAGCTCTGGCTGATCACGCGGATCAATCCGTTGCGAATGGGGTACGAGATAAAGTGCTCATTCACTGAAATCAAGTTTCCCAACTGCGACGTGCGCTCCGAGCTGTACAGCGTGATCGGCATCACCTCAAGCGAGCGGCTCTCACCGGGCGCAGTATCTCCGCGTGGCTGGTACTCCACCGTCTCCCCACTAAGTCTGGTCCCCGGCGGGGTCGTCGGAGCTTCTGCAAACCCTCCGGCATTGCCCGCGCGTCTCGGAGATCCAATCAGCGAGCTTGGGGCCGATCCGCCCACTCCGTTGCTGCTTCTTCCGTCCATGGAGGCAGCCCCAGCGCTCCGGGGGCTGCAGGGTACATCCCTCCGCTTGTGGCGGACAGACTGGGCACCGGCTGGAACTGGGCGAACGGGGACGGCAAGGGCGCGGACCTGGGCGGCGGGAAGGCCCCGTGCCTGGGCAGTGTCTGCTGGAACTGCGGCAGCAGTGAAGACGGCGCGCCCATGGGCGGCAGTGGCACCGGCAGCGGGCGCATCTGGGCGCTGGGCATGGACATAGGCATGGCGCTGGATGAGGAGGCCAGGAACTGCTGCAGGAACTGCTGCTGGCTGGACATGGCGGGGGCGGCTGCTGCTGATGTTGTAGGAGCTGGTGCAGTGGGTTACTGTGTGTAACCTCGGGGGATACATGGTCGAGCGGCGAAAACCGGGCTACAAATTGGGACACGTCACACATTCGGATTAGTGCCACTTGCTACGTCACTACTTCACACAAGGGGGCTGGGCTGTACCGGCGCTTGCGGTGGGGGGCATGGGGGCGCTGCCCGGAGGCGGCGGCGGTGCCAGGCCGCTGCTGGCTGTGCTGCTGTTGCGGCTGTGGCCGAGGCTGCCCTGTCGCTGCGCGCGCTCATGCTCGAGCGTGGGGCGTCGGGGGCTCTGGCGAAGGAGTCAAGATGCTTTGTGGGGCGGACTTGAAAGAGGGCAGAGTGGGGCGGGAAGGGGTGAACAGGCGGAGAGAAAGTGTGTGCG
>JAAVTI010001064.1:0-20140 GCA_011947335.1 Phytophthora constricta | reverse complement strand
GCCCGTAAAAGCGAGAACGAAGCGGCCCTTGGTTGGTAGGACAATTGGCGGAAGAAGGTCCTGTCCGAACGCCTCTCGCCGAAAGCTTTGCTCGAGGTTGGACGGCCTATAATAAATAGACGCTTGATTGGTGCCTGTCTTGCGCGACATCTCTCTGGTCACCAGAGAGAATCTGCATGGTGCCATGACCAGCAGCAGCTCGGGATCCACATGGGCCCCCTTGACCACATGATCCAGTGATGGAGAGGGCACCCCATCGTCATCGCACACATCTGCCAGCGCCATGTGCGCTGCATCTTGATGACGGCCGCTTCTGCTCTCCTGCTCAAAGCAGGCTGCTTTTGCCCCTTGACAACTAGCGGCATAGATCAGCGAGTGACAGCGTGACAGACAGCGCTGGCGACTGGCAACAGCGCGTGGTAACTGCAGCTAATTGTCCATAGATTCCACAGACGACAAGTTGTGCCGCATCGAGTCATCGGATGGATCCTTCTCAACTGCCGTCGAACTTCGATCGGTTGGAGCATGACTTCCAGGTATATGTGCACGACAATTCAGGCAAGCTACAGCAGCAAGCAGGAAGTGGTCAATTAGACTGAACTTCAGCGACTTGTGCGCGGTGGTGCGCCTAATGCTCGGCAGCTGTGGAAAACAGCTTTCGATGTGACCCAGTCGAAACGATATCCAATTCTTCTTCGTGAGTGTACTCTACACACACAGTTGGTTCGGGTCACTTCAACGTCCGGCGCGAGCCATAACTTGCCTCCGAATACTTCGGAACTGCACGTGCGACGACCCTGTCCGTCTGTCCAGACGTGCCAAGTTTTGCTGTTCAACAACGTTTACGAAACCGAACGAGTCGACGCAGCAGCGGTGTGGCTAGTTGTAGAGAAGCGCTCGTGTAAGGCAAGTGGTTGGTTGGCGATCCAGCCACAATGCACGTTCGCACAGCCAGCCAGCAGGAAAAATACGACTAGCAATCTGTTGGGCGGATGGAAGCCATGACATGCGCCCCTACGGTCTCCTTGATGACAAAGACCCCCGCTCCATTCCCGATTGACCAGGACACTTGATCATTCTACAATACTCGCTCAACCCCACACTCTCACGACCAACCTAAGCAAGCAAGACACCATGAAGTTCACTAGCCCGTGCTCTGCGATTCTCGGGTCTCTTCTCCTGGCCTACTCCAACAGCCTCGTCAACGCCGAATGCTCCGATGTGCACGTTGTCTTCGCGCGCGGCAGTGGTGAGATGGCTGGCCTCGGCATTGCGGTACACCGCTCGTGCGTGGCATCACGTCGGACCTGTCGGGCATGAGCGTCTCATCGTACGCTGTCGACTACCTGGCATCGATGGACCAGTCGAGTGCTGGACCGGGTGCCACCGACATGACCGACCACGTCGTGTCCGTGGCAAAAGAATGCCCTGACACCGTCTTCGTGCTGGGCGGCTACTCCAGCAGGTGCCAGCGTCACGGACATCGCGATCGGCATCAAGACCACTCTCGGCTCGGGTGAGACCATTCCGGAGACCTTGTCGTCGCGCATCAAGGCCATCGTGACGTTCGGCAACCCACTGAAGCTGATGGGCCAGACCATCGAGAGCGCCAGCTCGACGTACAGCTCGAAGGCCATCGAGTTCTGCAACACCGGCGATCCGGTGTGCGGCAACGGCTTCAACACGATGGCGCATTTGACGTACGCGACGGACGGCAGCGTCACCACTGCGGCTGAAAAGGCTGCGGCGTTGGTGAAGGAAGCTCGAGGATGCTCCGCGCGTGATCACAACAAACGTCAGCAGCTCCTGCATAGGGCTCCTATCTGTGTAGTGCTTTTGTAAACTGTTGAATTCAAAGTAGATGTTTTTCTTTAAAATGTATATAATGACTGCAAGTGTGATAGTAATTAGACTAGTAAGGCAGCATCCCGTGCCGTGTTGCTTGGGGCGACTTAAACCGGTAAAATACCGGTTCGTGACGCCCCCTCCGCTCTATTTTTAGGCGTTCGTATCTTCATATCTTTCGCGCAACCGCGAGCAAGACAGCAATCTTCAACACTTCTTCGCGCGCAACCGCGAGTAAGACAGCAAGAGCTCCTATGCCGGGTTAGATGCAATACACTCAGACCTTGACGATTGAGATGTGCACGCTAACGAAACGCTTGGTCTTGTTTGTGTAGGCCGTCACTGGATTTTATGGCAGTGCAAGTTCTCGATTACGTGCACAGGTGAACCAGCAGTAAAGAGTAACGGGGAACTGCATTCGATGTGCGTGGCCCATCGCGAACATGTCCGGACCAGCAAAAGGAGCGTCGTGCATTAAAAGCTTCCAGTCAATTGATGCCGGCAGGGGATCAGTCTGTAAGGCTTCCAGGCATTGATGTGGTACCAAGAGCTGACCAACACGTGCCACAAGCAGATTCGCTTAGTGGAAATGCTGCACCTCCGGTTCGTCAGCGTCACGGGAATACGTGTAAGCATCCCAGTCAATGCACTGGGAAGCGAGCTGTAAAGAAAAACGGCGGGTTGCACTGGTTGTGCGAGCGACATCGTCGGTTGCAGAATGATGACCAGCGACAGCGGTACCAGCGCAAAAGCAAGTTGTTAGTCGCAGAATACGCGCTAAAGAGCAAGTGGCTGGTGCGAATTCTCAAGAAGAGACATCGTCTCAAACGAGATCAAGCTCGATTCATGTTTCTGCTGCTTCATTGGAGCAATCACAAAGCAATCGTGAACACACCTCAACTTCTGATATCACAACAACTGGATCATCGGATATTTCTTCCGCTGGACAGACAACGCTCAAGTCCCAGCTAACGCGGTGTCGCCACCGTAGTGGATGCCAGCAACAACGCACTATTAAAAAAATGGGGAGTTGCATTGGCTGTGTGAGGGCCACCGTCAACTCCAAAATGCATCTCAGCGGAAACGTCGATGCCGAAAGTTGCTCGAGCACTCGAAGGCGGCAAAAGAAGCCTCAACGATTCAAGAGCACCAGAGCGAGAGCGGAAGAGGTAAGGCAAAACGATTTTTTCTTAAGCACGCGATAAGCTACGACTAACTGTTACTACTTTTTAGACGCTATAAGAACGGTTTGTACCGGGTGTGAAATCTTGTTGCCGGCTGATCGACGGCGAGCGGAGGGCGGTCAGAGCCAAAACCAATCTGCGGCGAACTTAATTTCTGTCGCGCCACAGGAATCATCATCGACGCTGTATCCGACGTCGGATATTTCGGAAGCACCAGTAACGTTTTTGCTCAATCCGAGAACTCTGTAACTCTAATGTTTGGGCCTCTTGAGGAGATCTTAAAAACACAGCGTGAAGAAGTCCAGCGTCGGATCCACGCTGACAAACGGCTTCTCGAGAAGTTTGAAGCCATTTGGGCAGCACACTTGAAGAATTAACACTGGTCTTTATAGATACGTGCTGTTTGGACTGCGAACATTGAATACATGGCTTTGACTTTGCACCCACTCATCCGTACCGAAGGCTTTGCGAAACTTGTTGCTGTGGATGACAAAATTGTACAATCTGCACGTTATTTCCGTGGAGATTTCACGTCTTCAGCTGGCTCGTGTAATCTTGTCTTGATTATCGGTGGCCCTCATTTACTGATGAAGTGGCAGTGCTTGAACTGTGTCAATGGCGCCGCCGCTCACGGGAAGTATGCGATGGTGACAGTCTGCCACCACGCAGACTGGTTGTAACCCTAGCTATCGGAGCTTCAAGTCAAGTGTCATGCACAGGTTCTACGAGCGAGGAAGCACCGAATTGTTGTGCACCTGGGCAAGTAGCTTCATTGTCTGGACAATAGGAAGTGCGATCGCCATGGTTCTGGCCACTGCTTTACCAACACGAGCTTCTTCTGCCTCAAATTGTGCTACTTTTTCAGGAGATGTCCTAAGTTTGTCCATCGTTAGTGACTGTGTTAAAATAATAGATTCTCTTTGTCTTACACGCGATAATGCCACGTATGCAAATGCTACGCTCGGGATGGAATTGCTATGAAAGACAACCTTCTCACAGGTCAACCCTTGGACTTTATGGATAGTCATTGCGTATGCTAGCCGTAATGGAATCCCTCTGCGAACAACACGAAAATCGCTATTCTTTTTCCCCAACTGGTTTCTCTAGGGATGATCGGAACAATGTTTGGAACGTCTTTCAATAACGAAGGCCCAAGATACAGGTCTGTAACCTGAATGAGAACAATAGGAAGCTCGCTGTCCGAAACAAAAATGAGGTCGTAAATGACACCATTTGTGCCATTGCAGAGACCTGCTGTTTGTTCAAGGTTAAAGGTCAGTGTTACAGGGGCACCAACGCATAACTTTAACTTTGTGGCAACTACTCTATCTCGGTCGGAGTTCGCGGTTTTAGCTTCGCTAACCAGAGCACTCACTGTCCCGTCAGGTATGTCACGTTGACGATGGATACGTTTTTGCTGAACGTGATGCAGAGCATTAATATGAACAATGGGTGCGTTGTTTGCGAGAAGACTCTCTTCGTTTGCGATATTAACATCAGCATTTTTGTGAGCTATGTGTTTAGCTTTGGAAAACCACTCAGGAAGGCTTGTGCTATCACTGCACCGTGAATTAAAGAGCTCCACATCTGACTGTGTTGGTGAACGCTTGCGTAAGTGTCGTAAGGCATCGAACCATTCCGGGTCATTCTTGCCTCTATTCTGACTTGTGAGTGTGCAAACAGTCTCTATATCTTCCCACAACTCCCGTCCTTTACGGTGCACCTCATTTAACACTCGTTGCTTTGGCGTAGATAGTGAGTATGGTACGACGGGATCTAGCTGTGCCGCATCTCCAGTAAATATTACATCACGGCCTCCGAATCGTAAATGCCGCTGTTGTGGCCAAATTTCTCTCATTCTTTCATCTATCCAGTGAAGCATACCACAGGATATAACACTAAACTCGTCAATTATCACCAAATGCACGTCTTTAAATTGCTGTTGTAACGAATTCAGTTTAGTAGCTCCATTTTTCTGGGTGCTGAGTGATGTGTAAGGAATGGAAAAGGCAGACCGGAAAACGATGAAAATCCGAGCGCTGAGCAGATGGTTTGGCCTTTAATGTTAAACGCTGCAGTACCTTGGTGAGCAAGTAGAAGCACACGCTGTGAGGACCTCTTCGTTGGCTGCTCGCTGAATACACAACGCACATCTTTAACAATATGATCAATGAGCCAACTCTTCCCAGAGCCACCTTCACCATTAATAATAAGTTGTAGTGGTGCGCATGGTGTACCTTCGATCTCTGACTTTAATCTAGCTCTTGACTGTCTCATTGTCAAAGCAAATGGTATCCACTGTGAGTCTGACATCGCTTCACATATACCAGAATGTTCCTCCTCAGTGGCGACAGGGTAGCAGTATGCATTGCAATGGTTTGCATTCACGTTAAAAACATTGTTCCTTTCCTTCATCCAGGGCTTTACGCAGTCTTTAACGAATGTTTTGGCCTTTGCAATGTCTTCCGGTGAGTAGGGATGCTTTGGTGTCCAGGTATTGACAATCGGATTAGTCTGAAGATGGCGCGACTATCTCGGCCACTTCAAGTAAGCTGCCACAGTTCTCAACGAAAACGTATTCAGAAGGCGGGAGCTGCTCACAGCAATGAGATTTTTCGAGTTTTTAAGCAGATCTAGGCAATGTTGACGACTTATCTTAGCATTCGATTCCTGGAGTAGTTCGCTGTCAAGATTATTTTCTTGCTCCTCAAAAAAGAGGCTATGCATTCGTCATCAGTTTGAGGGAGATCTTCTAATAATCGCCACGGGACGTGTAAAAATAATTCGGCATAGCAGAAGTTTGGATTGCTCACATCGGGTGATATCCACCGGGACATTCGTAGAACTTGGGACTTTGCACGCCTCCTGATGTAGCCGTATCCATCTATTCTCTTCCAGTAGTCCTGTCCAGTGCTATGCGAGCTTATCGTGTTTATCATATCAAAGTCGTCAAGAAAGGTAGCAAAGCTCATCGAGTCGAAAAGGGTGTTCAAAGGGCGAGCCATATACGCACGTTCGACGGGCTCGATTCTAGTTTTACTCCTCAGTGCGCTATCAGCAAAGTCAACCTGATTCTGTGCTGTTCTGGTATCGACACGATAGCACCGCAAATTATGTCGTAACACTTTCACACGTGCAATCGTTCGAGACTTGCCATGCAAGGGCAGTCCCCGCAGTAGTATAAAATATGCTTCCTGAGCACTTATTTCTCTGATAGATAGTGCAGCGTTAGCAACCCTTTTCAGAATTGCATGATGTGGTAGGTTAGCATCACAACGCTTCACAGCTGCTGCAATCACTTTTCTAAAACGCGTTGTGTCCGGTTCCGCTTTGCTAACATATGCACCAGCATATTCGGCAGCCCCGTACGCATTCCCAATGAGCTGTATGTCCATATTAGCTCTCCACGTAGAAAGCAACGCATGAGAAAAATTGTTGATTGTTGCTACTTCTCGCTTTAGTTTCACTTTCAATGATGGTGTGCCATCGGCGGCGATTGATGCATCGATTTCGGTATGTGCTTGCAGTTCTTTGGGATAGCCGAATCGACAGTCGCTACTCTTTTTCTACAAGTTGCCCCCGAGTAACAAATGTGTTGCTGCACTCTTTGGACTAATCGCGAGAGATCGCAGCTCCATCCTTCAATTCCGTGTGTGGGAGGCCGAGCTGCTAGAATGTCGATGTTTTCTGTTCTATAAGTCGTGCAAGCCGAACATGGGCACTTTTCTAGGTCACCGATTGCTTTTGAAAGCACTGAAATGCTACGATCAACAAATCGAGCTAATTCTTGTCTACCTTCTTCGGGTTTTGATAGCTGGAGGACATCAGGTGCATTTTTATCCAAAGCAGGGCATGTATGTGAGGTGAACCACGCTGCTGGAACTCTACCCGCCAAAAGAAGTCCTCAATTTCACCTAAAGGCTGTTCGTGGCCGCATAGTATGTTGTAAAAAAAAGGCTTGAAACCTATGGTGAAAGAAGCGAGCTGCTAGATCTGGGTTCTCATTCAAAAGTCTCCGTCTTTCTTTCGGCGGTAAATGACTGCATTGATCTAGTGTGAGCTCTGGTTTGCATACCTTAAAAATCCGGCCACACTGTATCAGCTGCACTTAAGGTGAGAAGAACGTGGGCCAGCGCGTTGGAAGGACGCGGTTTCCAATCATACTCATCAAAACGTCGCGGACGTTGCACCAGTACAAACCGCTACCTCTTACTACTCGAAAGTAAGGCTTTAACGATTCTAGTATTTGCATTGCCGTATATAAGTCTTTGTCTGACTTTGCTGTATCTGACTGCATATTTTCATCATTTTTGTTATCCACATCGCTTACCCTACGCACTAGTCCATCTATTTGCCGCCTTTGTATTAGATTGAGGCAGAACAATTTAAAGTTACGGTGGATAACGTAGCGGCGATCGTGCCATTTCATGAGGTGTGCACAATATTCAGCTAGATGATACTCGTGTACTCGTTTCTCACAATTTTCCAATGGATTCAAACCTCCTTCACCATTTGGGAATAGTGTTGGGAAGCAATTCTGCATGAGAAGTTTCGTTTTGTATTCATCAATAGTGTCGGTTCGGCACTGTTATTCCTGCACTGGGTATTCAGAAGCACCACACGTCAGATTAGCTGCTTGGATGATCTTCTCTAATTCACTTTGTGTGTCGTGCTCATTTCGCTCAAGTTTTGTGGTGGCTCTGTATGGGTCTGCTGGCTACCCATTTCTCAGTGATTAATCCCTGAAGAACGTAAGGTAGCTTCGTCATTTTGATTGTTGACTTGATTTTCCCGGACAGCGAGTTCCTCAGCTTCTTCTTCTGTGATTGATATGCTCGGTAGATCACTTTCAATGTCAAACTGATGCAAAGCAGCTAAGTTTGCTTCCGAGATCTGTACATGTTTGTAGAGTGGGTTGTTCTCAATGAGCCAACACAGCGCTCTGCGAACAAAATCAGGTCGCACCCTGAAGAACCTCGAAGCCTCAGCATTTTTTGTCTTCAGGAAGACAATGCCGCACTTACTCAATGGACGAGGGAGGTCTAATACCACATCTACAGCACTGTTCCAGTAATTGATAGAATTGCCGCGTGTGAATTCTTGCCCATCGCAGTGCAAATTTACACATGTTGTAAAGCAAACTCCCAACCCGATAAGACGTGCCTCCATTCGATTGAGCACGGCGAGTTCATGAGGCACTTGAGCAATTCGGAAACCACTTGCCCGGCAAAATTTTGGTACTTGTTTCTTTCGCAAAGACGCGTTGCATCGCCTGCACAGCCAAATCATGGGACAGCAATTATTTTCGTCGTTGACAATCGCCTCTGGGATGACTTCACACTCTCCTGTGGTGCTACACAGCGGAGTAAAAAATCTCCGTCTGGCCGGTATTGTTTAAATACAGCTTGTTCAGACTTAGTAAGTTCCCCACAGCTGCCGCATATTCTGAGGAAAGGAGCATCAACAGTGGCAAAAAATGCTAAATTGAGAAGTTAAGTGTTAGTCACTGCAGCCATATCAATAACACGCGTTAATGTTCAACATAACCCACCTTTCGCGCCTTTGTTGCGTGCTTCATTAACGCCACATTGGGGTTCTCGTGCTTCTTGCTGCGCTTCGTATTTCGTGGCTGCAGCTGTGCTATTGCATTCCGTTTTGTGGTTTCTTCATGTCGTTCAAGGCGCTTTGTTGTTTCGTCTGCTTCGACAGCCTCAACAGGAGCTGGGTGGGTACGCCTCCTTTTTCGTGGTGTTAATCCAAGCTGAGTTTCCAATGCTGTCAGGGCCCGTCTTGCCGCTTTGGCAGCGCGAGCGTTCACGCCGGGCTTTACCATCTATCACCAAAACACATCCATCAATATAGATTACGATCCATTCACAAATGCTAAACCCACCTCTTGGATAGCAACCCTCCGCCACCCCGCCGCTCTGTTGCTTGATCAACCCTTCTCACCGATGCCAAACTACCGCCGTAGTCAAACCCTGTGGTCTTTAAATGTGCCAACTTCCGCAAAGGTGTTGAAGTCGAGATTCCACTGGTCTTTTACTTTTCTACCGACGCTGATGGATCTTGGCGTGCGGATCGCACGCTGGGTCTAGATCGGATGTACTTCAAGTGTTGGCTCATCGCGCGACTGCTAGCAATGGCTGCTGGCGGCATGCCATCGTTTGATTCGCCGAAGCCGAATCTACGACGTGTTGCTAGGATGTTGAAGTTTCCTGCGCGGCGAGCGGATCGCTTCCTTGTAAGGCGTGCGAGTCTAGATCGGATGTACTTCAAGCTTTGGCTCATCGCGCGACTTTTGACAAGTGCTGCTGGTGACGTGCTATCGTTGAATGCGCCGGAGCCGAACCTGTGACGTGTGGAAGATTTCGACGTGAACTACATGAGCTGTGGATCACTCGTTGAATGGCATTTTCGAACAACCACAGAGCCTTGAGTTTTGCTTTAAGGGCCCCATGATGCCAACGTATAAGGGTCGGCAAGCCGAGGTGACGTTTTTGGTAATGGTTGGAGCACAGTCATAAGCTCGTCCGAGACAGGATTGTGGACTTCATCACAAACTTTGCTCGCAGAGCCGCGCCAGTTAACGTGTTGTGATTGCATCGAGTCGATGCTATCGACACAAACGAAGGTGAGCAGGTGACTACCCGACTCAGAGCCGAGAAGGAACGTTTCTGACGACTGTTTCCACAACGTGAGCCCGCCGCTTTCTTGCAGCTGCAGAGCGCACGCATCGTCAATCCAATCCGCCAAGCGGTCGCGGATTCAAATCATTTCGCTAGTCACTAGCCCATTGAACTCTCCGACAAAACGGCGTGGAAATGCTGTCCATGTGGAGACAAGAGGCATTGCACCCAGCCACTCACTCAACTGTCTTTGAAAAAATCGCAGGCCTGCCGCTCGAGCACGACTTTGTTGGTTAACTTCATTCATCACGTAGCGCGAGGTGATCCACGAGTCTCGGCCATGACGAAACGGCACTTGTCACCGAATGGCCGATGGGTACACTCTCGGTCGGTACCGCATCGGTGATGCTAGTCAACGGATTCATTTGCGCCGCCTTTACAGCACACAAACAGCCGTCGCGATCTAAGGCGTACGTGCATTTGCACAAGCCGGCACACACGGCATTACATGAATGACGCGAGTCCAACACGTTGCGCACGGCCTGCATTTCCTACGTTACCAGCAGCACATGCGGCCGAGATCGGCTGGTGCGCGAGCAAAGCAAGCAGACGATCGTTCTATGTTGTGGACCTAGCCTTGCCCATCCGCCTTTCGTCGCAGTTAGTTGGTGCCCCGTCCCGTCAAGAAGAGGTGTGAATAAAAATGTTCAGTATCACTAAAATCAGTTGTTTACAATATAAAAGCGGATAATTGAAACTCTCACGAAAAATATAATACAAAATTGCACCAATTTTTGCAATACAATTCACAAAAGTACGCTCATACGAATTTCAAGTTGCCGAACGAACTGCTGGACGACAGCAGCTCAACTCATCAGCATATCTAGCAATCACTATGATCTATACTTCCGTCTAGACTAAAAATATTCACTGGCTAGCGTGGCAAGCGATCTGCAGTCTGCAACGTCTCGCTCTCTTTCCTCACTCACTTTTAAAAGCACCCTCCCCTCAACACGATGCCAACCAACAAGGACATTTGCGCCTACTTCTACGAGACCCTTGGCCAAGGTCACTATCGCTGCAAACAGTGTGGCAACGAGCGCAAGCAGATCGCCGGCACCGGCTACTCAAACCTAATCGCCCATCTGGCCCACAAGCATGCCGGCTTCAAGACCCAGTTCGAAGCAACGCTGTCCGGCAGCGAACGACGTCTCCCAGACTTCGGCTTCGTCTCCGAGGAGACGTCCCATCGTTTCCAGTGGATGCGATGGGTCGTCGAGCGAAACATGCCCCTCTCGGAGATCGAGAATGAGCTGACACGCTCCATGTCGAGGTGGACCTCCGTGTCTGCGCGTGTACTGCTCAATGGGATGCATGACGTAGCCAAGAAGGTGGGCAAGAAGCTCGAGGCGATGCTGGGCATCTGCTTTGTGATCATGTTTGACGGATGGTCAAGCGGTTCGATGCACTACGTCGCTGTGTACGGCGTGTTGTAGACAGGCGGGGATCTTCATTTACAGCTGCTCGCCGTGTCGCCGCTCATCGACGGATCGCAAGATGCAGATGCTCACATCAAGCTATTTGATGATGTGCTGGACGTGTACAGTAAGCCACTCGACATGGTGGCGTTCATCATTGGCGACAACTGCGCAACCAACCAGTCGATCGCCACTAAGCTCGGCATTCATCTGGTTCGTTGCGCAAGCCATCGTTTCAACCTAGCCGTTAACCGGTATATCGTTGAATTCGAACCGTTACTATCGAAAGTTAACACACTGATGTCAAAGTTATGTCAAAGTTATGTCAAGCTAATAACTTTGCCGAGCTTGCCAAATCGACTAGCCTTCATCCTATCAAACGGAATACTACGAGATGGAGTTCCAGCTTTGAAATGCTTCGTCGCTACGAGCGCATTCGCCCACAGATCAAGACCGTGGACGCCGTGGAGGAGCTGATACCGACTGGAGCGGCGCACCTCAAGCTTCTCGTGCTGCTCGGGCACATGAAGAAGTTCCAGAGCGTGCCCAAGAAGCTACAGTGTGACAGGATCGACTTGGCTGACGTCCACCTTCTGTTTGACTCTGTGGTCGACGAGTACCCCTGCATGTGTGACCAGCTCAAGCTGACAGCCAAATCGTGCACTCTCCCGTTTTTAAGTCTGCAGTCGTTAAAGTCATCAACGGCGGTGCGCTTTCAAGTGCAGATGCAGCAGCAGTCAAGCGGTTCAAGGTGCCGAAGTGCGGCAGCAAGAGGAAGGCTCGGGAAGACGACTACGCGAGTCAGATTCTCCGTGCTGGACCGAGCAAGCGCACCAGGCAGGGTGGGGTGGGTGCCGATGCAGCTATCTATAGCTCGCTGCTGAAGTAACTTCCTCCGACATCGAATACGTGCGAGATACTTTTCTCGCAGTGTAAGTTGGTGCTCACTCCGCAGCGTACTTGTATGCTGACTGCGAACTTGAACTCATCATGTTTCTTCGTGCGAACAGGAACATGTGGGATGTGACAACGCTGGCCTCGGTTGGTAGTGGCGAGGAGCTATAATACAAGAACAGCATTTCAGTATTTGCCGCAGTTTTTATTATTGCTGGCTTTGGTATTGCACTTACTACTATTGCAACGCTTTGCAGAAAATCCAGTATAATACTGAATTGGAGAAGGCCTGCCGTCAAGCTCACAGCGCTCAGCGCTGGTCAAAGTTGATGCGATGAAGGAGGCCTTGGCGTGTTGCCGCCCTCGCTTGCTGCGGCGAGGCGGCCATGGTCCACGGGGCGAGCGCAAGCGCCAAGCACCGGGCCTGCGGAGATGCAGGGAGCATCCGAACCCGTCGGGCGATGGCTGTCCAGCAGTGGCTGGGTGCGTGGAGGGTCGTTGCGGATCACGACGCCTCGCCCACTCGACGCCCCGTAATCGCATGATTGGAGGCGCATGTCGCCAGTGGTTGCACTCGTCGCCGTTCTGCACATCTGCCCGTCAGCACTGCTCAGCAGCGAGCGCACCAAGGTCTTGGAGGCGAACCTCGAGGTTCAACTGCGGCATTGCCATCGAAACGCAGCTGGAAACGCTCCGAAGTGCCTGATCAACTTTCGCAGGCTGAAAGTTTTAAAACGCCGCCGGCGAAAGTGCACATGCGAAGCGTTGGCCGCACGGCGACTGCCCCGAATCCGCACCGACGGAGCATAGCACGACACGCGTGGTCGTATCAGGCTAACAACTGGTACCCCTACTACTGACCAGCTACAGTATTGTGAATTCCGGCCAAATTTGCCGATCTGGGGCGATTGTGAGCTCAAGTCAAAACCGATCCAATACAAATCCAAGTCATTAGCGAATCGCCCCAAACCAATAGGGTAGCACAGTAGCTGCTCGCCTACGTGCGACTCGTTGCTAATTATAGATTTGTATGGCTTGGTCGATGGGCGGGTCGATTGGGCTTGGTCGATTCAACCAATCGACCACGGAAATTTCGAATCGAACACACAATAACTACCTCCATCGGACTGCGAGGGCAGATCGACCTGGTGAAGCGCGCTACAGTCGGTGCTTGCACCGACTGCTTCAAGGGCTTGTTGAAAAGGACCAGCAACAAGCCCTTGAAGCAGTCGGTGCAAGCCTTCTCAGCTGGTTAACGCCAAAGGTACAGACCTTTTGTTTTTCAAGGCAGCATTGCCTTCGTCACAGCAGAACTCGACCCAGCAGAATGGCGGTGGAAACCCAAGTGTACCGAGTGATAAGAAGCCACCACCCACAGGTGGAAACTCACGTGGAAATAATGTAGCCAACAAGACTACGACAGCCGCTCCACGTGTTCACTCCACAAACCCGTCCAACGCTGCTGCGACGGACCCGAAGAGCGGCCAACCGAAGCCACCCATGGAGATGAAGTGCTACAAGTGTGGGGACCCGACTCATTTGGTGTTCCAGTGCCCAGATGTCCCGACAGGAGAGGCCCGCGAGCTTCTCTGAGACCATCACAAGCGAGGCGTCGGTGCTGTGGTGGAGCAGGATCGGCCGAATTTCTGAGGCCAGATCTGCACTTACCAACTATTCCCAGACACCGACTGACGGACGGGTACCCCGATAGATCTGTGATCTGTTTGCCGAACTTGGCCACCTTGTGTACCCGTCAGAGGACTGGATCGCTCTTCTGGTAACTGCTGAGGATGCGGACTCGTGAAACGTAGAACGCCTTGGCGAGGCTTAGGGGTGGAACAGCTCGGGAATCTTCGGGGTGCTGCCGCGTAGTTGTCCAAATCGGGGATCTTCGAGACCCGGGTTCCGATCTGGGGGCCGGGACTTGATCTGGGCCTGAGGTAGCCTTGGGGCTATAGTTTGTTTTCCTTTACGATGCTTCCACCTCCTTTGGTGGGATCTTGCGAGTTGAGAGACGATAGACGCTCGGCCAAGCTGAGAACTCCGGGCGATCTAGGATCTGCGCTTGAGAAGGAGATCGTAGGTACGTGCGTATCTGGCCAATTAACTTCCAGATCTAGCACACGACACTAGTGATCTACCTTTGGGGTTGGTGGTGCTTTTGCAGGGCCAATGTAGTTCCCCGCTCTTGCGCTTCCAGGCACTTGTGGTTTACAAGGCACACTCGACGCTGATTTTTGGTTACCTTCCTACATCCTACCTGCCCATCAACATATGTTATCGTCAACTGGCTCTTACCGAATCTTGTTTTGCCCATCTGAGATCGTCGATCTTGGATCCCATGGGCCAATCTTGGGTTCAGGATCGCCGATCTTGGGTTCAGGATCGCCGATCTTGGATATTCAGGATCGCCGATCTTGGGTTCGGGATCGCCGATCTTGGATCTTCGATCTTCAGGCTCTCCAGGATCGCCGATCTTCTTAGAGATCTCCGATCTTGACTCTTTATGACTGTCTATCGGGGATCCTTCGTCCCCCTTGAGCCTGGGTCAGGGTGGGTCCGTCAGCTGCAGATCACAGATCTCGTGGCATCGCCTGTCGGACGAACTGGCTGCTTATCCCACAGTCGCCTCCAGACCCGTGTCACTCTTTCGCGAGAGTGACCTTGAATGTCCGCGCCTCCGCCTCTCTTGTTTACCGCTTCTCCACAGTGCCGTGAGCGTCCGCGTGTCGGAGGAAGTGAATGGACTTCTTGGTAATTCCGAGGAGGGGCCCCGACTGGAAAGCTGCTGCTAGCCAACGTGGTCTGCTGGATTTCGCCGTAGGAATTGCCGGTTGGTAAGGGGTATTCTCCTAAGTATGTCGTTGATGCGGAAACTGGGCTATGATGCTGTTAACATTTTGACTAAGGTCCGGATGCAGCATAGCGTGGTGGGTATGAATGGCGTAGGTTCACGGCCAGGTGGCCTACGCCACGTGATGGCAGTGGCAATCAAAGCAGCAACCCCTGATCCTACCCCGGAAGAGGCTCTGCTGCTACCTGACGAAGAGCAGGCTTGCTTGTCTGATGTCGCTGAACACCGAGGCATGGAGGAAGAGCAGTGCGAGGTTTGGGATACCCTGCTAGAGAAGATTAAGGACGCTGAATCTAAAGGTGCGAGCGTTAGCTATCTCAGCCGTCTCGAAAAACTCCTGTGGGACCAGGTTGATATTTTTCGCTTGAAAATCGAAAACTACCCTCCTGTTGACATGCCTCCTCTAGAGGTCACGTTGAAGCCGGAGCAGTTCCTGTCCGATGCAAGGCCCGCCGTTACCCTCCCCAACATCGTGAGTTCATGCGATGCCACGTGGACCAGTTGGGTAGCAGCGGGGTTGTGCTACCGCAATCCTCGCAGCAAGCGGTGCTCATCGTCACTTATCGTGAATAAGTCAGGCCCCGATACGTTCCGGATGACAGTGGATGTTCGACGAGTCAACGCCCAGTAGCTTCGGATTTTGTGGCCGATGCCTATGCTCGAGGTCATTTTGGACTACTTACACGACTCTAGATTTTACTTCCTTCTGGATTTTTCAAATGGTATTGGCAGTTCTTGCTGTCTTTGAACAATCAGGAATTGTTTTCTTTCCTCACGTACATGGGTGTGTTCATGTGCTCATGGGAGGGACTGACATGTGGCTTATTGCCAGGCCACGGTGCAAGATATGTTTTCGGTTTCCTCTACAAAGGACTTCCTATCTGGCTGGATGACCTTCTTGGCTGTCATGCCACTGAAGACGGTCTTTTTGTGTTACTGGAAGCTGTTCTCCACGTATGTGCATCGAAGGGGTTGACACTGAACCCCCGGAAATGCTCTTTCTTCTTGGTGGAAGCACTCTGGTGTGGACGCGTTGTCTCTGGGGATGGTGTGAAGCACGATCCCGACCGCGTTAGCGCCTTACAGGATCTACCCGTGTCTACCACTGGTCAAAAACTCCGACAATTTGTGTGTGCACTTAACGGGATGCGTCAATCGATTCCCGGGTATAACAAGATGGTGCAGCCGCTGGTCGATCTCACGGAGGTCGTCTATAGAAGCGTCGGTGGTCGAACGCGCAGCAAGGTGACCAAAGCCCGTCTTGTTGACTTGGGCTGGAATAAAGAGCACGATAAGTGCCTTGAAGCCAGCAAAGTGGCTCTCGGCAACGCCGTTCAGTTGACTCATCCAGACAACACACAGCGACTTTCGGTTTTCGCAGATGCGTCGAATTTGCACTGGGGGGCGTGATCACTCAAGTGCCGTACGAGCATCTATCCGGAGACCTTGCTGAACAACAACATTATCCACTAGCGGCACATTTTCTGGTGCCGCTCGCCGCTGGGCTATCGTGAAAAAGGAGGCGGTTGCCATCGTGGAGACGTGTCGATGGACTGACTACCTCTTACATCGACCGGATGGGTTTGCTCTGTACACCGATCACCGCAACCTGCGTTTCCTCTTCAGTCCATCGAGTGTATTAGCTTCTGTACCTAAGTACGCCGCTGAAAAATTGGATCGTTGGGCTCTACTCCTTATCGCCTATGACTATGAGATCCACGATATCAGCGGGGGCTTAAATGTGTGGGCCGATCTACTGTCGCGCTGAGGATCGCTTTCCTCAACAGTATGTGCTATTCGCCAAGTGCCCATGCCTCTGTCACCGATGCTCGATGGGGATTTTTGTGGCCAGACACCCGCAAAATTATCACCATCCATCAGGCGGCAGTAGCTGCCGACGTCGCACAGGAGGCCGCAGAGACGCTCGTCGCAGGTGCGGATATGGTGCTCCGCAATTCTGACGGCTTAATCTGGATCCCGGCGGACGCTGGGGAACTTCAGATGCGACTATGTGTCGTAGGTCATTTTGCTGCTGCAGGACATCGAGGACTTCAGGTAACCCAGGCAGTCCTCACTAGCCGATTCGTCTGCACGGACATCGTGGACGATGTACTTTTTCGTGCAAAACTGTGTATACTGCGCCAGTACCCGCGGTGGACCCCAGATACAGCGATCGCTTGGACAAGCTCTTCATGTCGATAATTCCAACGAGTTGCTGCACTGGGATGATCTCTACATGAATCCGGCAACGACAGGGGGCTGTACATTCTGGTGCTGAAAGATGACGCTTCCAAGTTTGTGTGGCTCCATCCCTGCGCGGAAGCTACCGCAGCAGTGACTTATAATACAATTTTGGAGTGATTTGCCACTTTTGGCGTCTGCCACGCGTGGGTGAGCGATCAAGGCACGCCTTTTAAGAACGTGGTCATCAAATCATTGCAGCATGGCCTTGGCGCTCACCACCATTTCACGACAGCCTGTTCGCCATGGACGAACGGCACAGTGGAGGTAGTCATGCGTGACACACTTCGGTGCTTTCGAGCTTTACTATCGAAATGGCGCATGCCAGCAACCGATTGGCCACGCATTACAAAAGTGGTGCAATGGTGCTGAATCACGCTCCCTCCGCGGCGCTCGGCAACGTAGCGCCTGTTACGGTTATGACGGGTCTACCGGCGATGCAGCCTCTGGATGGCATTGCTGTACCGGGTCCCATCGAGTTTAAAACTCAGGAACAGCTGGAGCACATCCAACAAGCTCACGTTTTGGAGCTCCACAATCTCTTGAGAACATACATAAAACCATCGCCGTAAACAATGCCACGCGGTCGTAAGTCCAAGGACGCGCGCGACCCAGCCAAGATGGTGCAGTTTGCAATAGGCGATTTCGTCTTGTACGCGGATGTCTGGGCTAACATGCGCACGAAGCTCAGTGTTCGCTCGTGTGGTCCCCCTCAAGTAGTCGACACAGTTTCAAACTGGATTTTCGTCATACAACATCTTATTACCAGCGACCGGCGCGAGGTACACGCGAGCAGGCTAAAATTCGATGACGCTTCCGTCAACGTCTCCGAAGATCTGTTGCAGCGTATCGCCCACAACAGTGAAGGCCATGTTGTTGACGTGTTGCGTGAGGCACTCTACGACTCGAAAGCCAAGCAGTTCTAGTTCTTCGTGCTCTGGCGCGGTCTTGGCGATTTGGAAGCTTCGTGGGAACCTGCTGTTTCGCTGTCGAAGACGTCCCGGTTCTTGTCAATACCTTCGTCCTCCAACACGTTTCGGATCCTTTCGTGTAACGGCTCATCAAGGCCCTCAACATTCGCCTGTAACGATTTGTTTTGGGGGAATGTTGTCGGTGGCACACGCCAGTGCCACCTTGAAGCTGTCAACCCACCAAGTGTTGAAGTTCCTCAGCGAATCACCAGCTTAAGCGACCGACGTGTCAGGCGGCGATTGGCGGACGAGCAGCGCATCGCTCTGGAAGACGACGTGTCAGCTAGTGACTCGCGGACTGCTGCACTGCAAGCTCGCGCCACCCATGTCTGTGACTTCATATCTCTGCCGTGTCTTGTTCAGTGAGGTAGGACACTACAGCGATCTAGGTGTAGAGCCGAAAGGCAGAGCTTCATCGTTACTTTCTAATTCAATCACTTTTCGCTTGGAAGTCTGCGGCTCAGACGCGATACAACACGCCTCGATATAAAGACGATTCGTGGCGTCTGGGAACGCGACAACTCGCCCGAAGACGTCGCGGTGCGCAAACCAGGCTACCAACCCAAGCACGACCTCGCCGCTGTGGCGCTACAACAGGTGAAGTTGCCGAAGAGCGAGAACAGCTCAGTTCGTGCCGCTGCGCGCGCGCTGATGATGTCAAGGACGACATACTAGTACAGTGCCTATACAGATGCCATCGATCGATCTGTCGTAGATCCAGCAGCAGGTGGGGATCTATTGAGCACACAAGAGAAGGGTGTGGCCCAGCAGCAGTCTTCTTTCCGGGACCCCTCGCCAGGTTCCCCAGCAGGCCTTTGACTTTATCGAAGCTCAGCAACATCAACTACGTCACGGAAACTTATTGTTTTGGACAACAAAGTCACACTTCAGACAAATTCGCTTCTGAGGCGGATGGACTTACCATTATGGCTGATTTAGCAGCGGCTAAAATTAGATAAATCCATGGATCGATCCGATCGATCCGGATTAATCTTCGGCCAAAATCAATGAAAATTGGCAGACTTCTGGGTCTAAGCCAAGGTGGTGATGTCCTTGCATAGTGAGCACGAAAACGAAGCAAAGTGATAGTACGCTTCTATTCAGGGGTTAGCGGTAAAATGGGTCACCTACGGGTCTGGTCATTTTCGGGTCCGCACTGCTTTTGCGATTTATTGGTCTGGCCACCATCGGGTCTTGTTTCTGCATATGCAATACAACCCTGAAGATAATCTTGAGTGCTGCAACAGCTATGTCTGCGATGATTAAAGCCCATAGTATAATACCAGTCTTGAGGTTTTGTGTGGGGGTATTTATCTCTAGGGGCATCAACGACCTCCTAACGTTATATATAGGGGCTTGGGACTATGCCAAGTTCACGATGCTGCAGAACTACACTACATGCAAATCCACTCTACTTCTGCACCATGCAGGTCTACGCTACTTCTGCACCACGCACTACACTAAATTAGAATGATAACTTTAAGCGCAGTCTCAAGATCGGTCGCCGTGGTTGCGGCATCCTCGTTCACGGTCACGCGAACGCAAAAAGAGAGTGCAAATGAGCCCGAGCAGGCAGTGCGTGCGCAAGTCAAAGTCTGCACAGCATCAACCTGTCTAGCCGAGCGGATCAGCCCATTCGGGCACCCCGCCGCAGTGGAAGCTGAAGTGGTAGTGTCCGAAGCCGCCCCAGCCATCCCGACACCGCAGCCGCCGAGCCCCAATTGATACAGTTCCACCCGAAGGACTCGTGCTGGTCACCGTCGCCATGCTTCGCCTCCTTCGACTCCTTTGCAGACACGTCGGACACATTCACATGCATGCGATGCTCGTGTCAATCATCCTAACGACATGACAGACACCAAAGACGGTGACAAGCACGCTTAAACGTTATGTAGTTCGTAGCGTAGTTCTACACGGAATAGAAGTACGGAGCACAGGTGGTTCTGCACGATACAGAAGTAATACGTTGCAGAAGTAGCGTAGTTCTGCGCGTTGCAGAAGTAGCGTAGCTCTGCAGCATAGTGAGCTTGGTATAGTTTCGTTG
>JAAVTI010001063.1:0-53664 GCA_011947335.1 Phytophthora constricta | reverse complement strand
CGTCGAGCACTCGATCAGCATCATGCCAGGCAAAGACGCAACCATCACCGACGGTATCGGATCAGCTGCAGACACAATGCAAAAGGACAAATGGGACATCTCGCGGATCAACAAGCCCTGGGAGATCGACGTGGATCTGCGGCGCAGCCTCCCAGTGCTCGCACGCTCCAAACGCTCTGAAAATGAGTCGGCAGGCAACAAGTTCCTTCGACTCACAAAGCTCCCCTGCCAGCGTCCACACTCCCTGACTCGCTGCTGATGGATCTGGCCGCGCCAATTCGCAGCAGTCGCAGCGTCTCTCAAAGAGCCGTCACAGTCACGCCAGAGGCTAAGGCCAAGTACTTTGGCAAAGCTGCTAAGAGCGAATGCTATACGATCTTCCGCCAGCTTGCGGCCCAGAAGTACCTCACCGTCGAGCCTCTTAGTGAATTTCTGGCTACGCAGGATCGCTCAGCGTACTTTGACTCTAGGGAGGAGGACAACACGCCGTCTAATGAATCCCCAAAAGAGGTGCTGACAGTAGCGGTAGCACCAGCAGGACTCATCTAGGAACACCATCCACCTCTTCATCTCGCTCTGGTCAGCGTGGTGGTAGTGGTGGTAGCCTTCTGAGTGACGACCCCTTCACTGCGCGACACAAGTTTTCATCGCTGTGTCTCGAGCGCGATCTGCCGCCGTGTATTCGACTCATCATTCGTCAGTATTTCTCGCCGGAAATCAACGTCTCGCACATGTCAATCGGGGACGACCTTGCGTCCGTATTCGCTGCTTGTCTGCTGGATTTGCCTATGGTCACGGGGCTTAACGCACGCAACAATCGCCTGCGTGACCGAGGACTACAAGCTCTCGTCAACGTGGTCGTGAGCAAGCCAGACCTGTATCACTTAGACTTGTCGGAGAATAAAGTGGACAGCCATGCAGCGCACGCACTAGCATCGTACTTGGGCTCAACAAACTGCAAACTGCAGACTCTGCGTCTTGGAAGTGCGGACGTCGACGATAACGAGCTCGTTCCATTCGCACGTGCGCTGCATTCTAACAAGTCCCTCCAGACGCTGGACGTGTCACGCAATTCTGTGGGCAGTAGCGAGCACCTGAACGTCGTTCGCCCTTCAGTCACCACTGGAGGCGAGGCTCTTGCAACAATGTTGAGCATTAACAACACCCTCACATGTCTCGACCTGTCGTGGAATTATCTGCGGCTTGCGGGAGCTGTGGACATTGGCAAAGCGTTAGCATATAACTCGGGTCTTCGTGAGCTGAACCTCGCTTACAACGCCTTTGGTAATGCTGGTGCACAGGCGGTAGGGGAGTCCTTGCTCTCAAACACAACATTGCAGCATCTGGACATGAGCCACAACAACATTCCGGCCCAGGGAGCACTTGCAATTGCCAGTGCGCTCAAAATCAACTACGCACTGCCGCTCACTAAGCTCGAACTAGGCG
Source organism: Phytophthora constricta (assembly GCA_011947335.1). Classification (NCBI taxonomy): domain Eukaryota; phylum Oomycota; class Peronosporomycetes; order Peronosporales; family Peronosporaceae; genus Phytophthora; species Phytophthora constricta. The sequence goes on along the minus strand of JAAVTI010001063.1, from coordinate 52,218 downwards.
GTAATCCACTAGGCAATATGGGTGGCAGAGCACTATTGCATGCCGCTGCCGCTTGCGCTGAGAGCAAGAAACTATCGATTTCGCTGGAAGGATGTAACTTTGATGCCTCTACCGATGGTGACGGGAATTTTGACCCGGCGGAGCCAACAGGAAGCTATGATCTGAACATGGAGGTGCCTTATGAGCGGGCTATCGCACTTGAACTGCTGCGAGTAGCCAACACCAAACAAGGCTGCAAGTTCTTGTCAATCATACACACCTCGACAATTGCCAAGCAGCGCCGCAACATTCACGTTGAATTGCGTGAGACCCAGGAAGGAGTCGACGCGAGACGCAAGCTGCTAAAAACTGCCGGGATTTTGACCGATACGCAAGCCCCCAGCGCTCGCGAAATGGTGTCCCGTCGTCTTGATCGAGCATCGCTGGAGGAACTATTTCACAATCTAGATAAAGACGATTCGGGGTTTATTGACGAGCATGAACTCCGCGCTGGCATGCGTAAGCTAGGATTGCAGTTCCGGGACGAAGATATTCCTCGTTACGTAGCGCTGTACGATTTAGACGGCACCGGTACTATTGAGCTTGACGAGTTCGTGGAGCTCATGGAGAGTTTCAATCTGGATGAAATCGATGGGGGCTTCGCGCGCGAGTGTGTGGACCTGGACACCAACTTGCCTTTCGAAATCCCGACGGAGGGTCGATTGCAGCTGGACTTCATTGATTTACACGTATCCGTAGGCCGCGACAGCGCTCACTCAGAAGCAGCAGTGGAACGCCTGATTGAGAATATCTCCGCAAGCAAGGACAAGACGCAGATGCTGAACATGGCCAAAACTGGGCTCATTTTTAAGGTTCATGAGGCACAACTGCTTCTCGAGGCAGTGCGTGACGTGTGCGATCCCTCACAAGCAGTCACGGCGCTGCTTCCTCATATTGTTGACTACAAAAGTGCTCATGCGTTGATGGACCGTAACCTCAGCCCGTCGGATCGGCTGCGTGTGCAGCATCTCATGGGTCAGGCATTGCAGCCCATATTGGGATTGGCTACAGGGCATTATCGTATCGATCTAGCCAACAATCTAGACCGCATCGCTTTGCGCAAGCTCGTTGAGAACAGCAACCGCACCGCATTCCTACGCAAGAAAAGTGGTCTGAAAGACACAAGTCAGCATGCCAACTATCATGGTTTTCGAAACGAAATGCTCCACGGGAAGCCTTTTGTGCTAGAACCCAAGTTCCTAGACACAGCACCGCGCTTCGGCTACTTGGAGCTGGATTACGTGCAAATCGGACGCTCCCCATCTCTTCAACTTTCGACCAAGCGCTTCGAGCAGATGCTTCAGCTCTGCCAACTCGACCGAATGGGGCCAACGATGGGAGTTTCTACTGCAGCACCAGTGTCACCAGCATTGAAAAATGCCCGAGGCGCTAGAAAATCGGTGTCGACACCCTCAGCAACCTTGCAGACCCCCAAAACGGCAGAATCATCGGTGCATGCTTTTCCGCCACAACGGCCTTTTACTCACAGAGTGTTTGAGGAGTACGAGAAGATGAACACGATGAGAAACTACATCGACTTCGGTGCAGGGTTGACTCGGACCATCGAACTATCACCATTGCCTGACAGCACTCGAAAGTCGAGCATCGGCGAAAGTAGCGGCAACGATTTTTCCTCGGGTTTAACTACGCCCGCCGACGTTGCTGAAGAAAAATCACCGCTGAGCAATGGCCTTGACGATGACAGTGCAGAGGAAGACGGCGCTGCGAATGGAAATGGCAGCGGTCTACAGCGGGCAGCAACCCCGCAATTTCTTCTGCATTGAACATTTGCACTGCCCGCCGACTGCTATTCAACCTCCAGTGGTGTTTGTCTACACGCTGGATTACTGTGCAACAAGCAATTCGGTTGCTGGGCGCCTGGCCCACTGCGTTCGCGACGTCCCGTTGCGACTTGGTGTGCACCATCTTCGATCGAGTCGTGGATCTGCACCACTTCAGCGGGGTCTTGTCGGCCCTCACGGACGACGAGGCAGCACAAGCGCTTTATCGTCTGGGCATGCTCAATGTATTGACACCGTTGTGGCCCGACAACTTCTACGAGCTTGCGCTTTCACGCTATGAAGAAAGAGAGGTAGCCAAGGCGCTCGTGCGGCTCGCCATTGATGAACCAGGAGAGAACTGGCAGAACGAGACCTTCGGGTGGAGTCGTGATGAAAAGATGCCAGGCTGGGAGCTCAACTACTCGTGGCTCAAGGACGGTGGGTTCCCTGAGAAGGGCTACCTCAGTCTCGAGTACTACTCGGGAGCGGACAAGGGCTGTGGCCCCGTATGGCCCACTCGTCGCGACTTGGCCGTGCATACGCTTTGTGGGCTGCCTGATGAACTGGAGGCGATGGAAATGCACATCGACTCGCTTAGTATGATGCGTGCGATGCAGCGACAAAAGTAGCAGTAGTGTCTACTAATGGAGGGCAACAATGTATTTATCAACTACGTGTATAAGTTCCTCAGTGTGTCGCCACGTTGGAATGGCGCCGTCGAAGGCGACAACATCTCGTGAGCTCGTGGCCGCGACGGAGGCGCCCCTGTAGACGAACCGACTCAATCCCTCGTGTTGTTGTCCTGCCCTCCACGCCTCTACGCTTGACACCGCCTGACGGCGTCGTGGAGATGCGGTCGACAATGTCCAAGCGGACGGCTATTCAACAGGACCACAGCGTCGCGTATTTCCTGGTCACTTTTGCGCCAGCACTTGCTGATACTGTGGCAATCCCGGCGCTTGTCCGCATTGTGACCTCTCCTGAAGAGCAGCGGGTGGACTCGCCTGGTTGATGTGTCTGCTTGCCTGGTCAAATATTGAGCCGCCGACACTTCAGTGCTTCGAGGTCCTTTCGTGAATACGGCTGGTCTTGCATCGCACGGCTAGTGGACACGTGGTGCGTGATGCATTACGAGGTCATGGAGGTCGTGTCCGCCCACCGAATGCTTAGGCGCTCAACCTGGCACGAGACCTTGGTGCGAAAACTTAGCTCGCTGTCGAACCACGTTGCAGTGTGGTGGTAGGAAGCGAAGTGAAAAGGTCGGCCGTAGCTGCTCGTGAGGTGTCATCCAGCCTTCCTGCCAGCTGGGTGCTCGCGTGGGGTTCTCCACCGCCACGCTTCTGGCTTCGAAGTGGCTCGCAACGGAGCAGCAAGGCAGAGACTGCAGCAGAGGTCGATCAAAGCTAACCGAGAACCGTGTATACTCTCGCGTAGAAGCGCTCGATACGTTTCGGGGACGTCCTCCCCACACAGCAGCGCCACCTTGCTTGGATAGTCGAACAACATGTCGTGGTGGGTGGGCTGGATAAGAAGTCGCCGCCCTGTCTTGCAAATCAAGGCCGCTGACACGAAAGATACTCGTGCCAGTCAGTGCCAACTTGACCTGCACAGTTTCAGCTTCAGTCTCCGCTTGACCGCTTCAACTTGCATCCTTCTGTTTGACCGGCCGGTCCGTCTTTTCGTGGAGCCAGTGTCCATTCACCGACCAGATGGCTACCCTCGTTAACGCCCCGCCGCAAGTCTCCGCTAACGACGCCCAGCCGCTTGATCCTTGTTTCTTGTTCGGCCTGGTCATCGTCAGTTCTGGCTGCAGCCGCTGTGTTGCCACGAGCGGTGGCTGCCCTCGACGGCACGTACGCTCCAGACAGCGCAGTCAATGAGCTAGCTGCCTCGCGTCTGAAGGACTTTCATCCTCGCGGCGAGATGCGTTCGAGATACAGTACCTGGCGCAGGGCTACACCCTTAAAGGGGCTCTTCTGGAGGAAAATCCAGCGGACAGCTCCTTTCGGCGATCGTGATACCGTTGGCATGTGCAGGGCAACTCGGAGCAAAATTTGCTCCGCGCCTTGCGTGCTGCGGCGAGTGTGTCCCGTCCTATCTATCGTAGGCAACGCTTCTGACGTGGTCCGCCGTCGCCCCGGCCTTTGTGCGCCGCGAGGTCAACACTGCTGACTGCTGTAGGAACGTAGCGTCGCGAATGGCGAATGGTGCTCGGACTCTCGCGCTGGCTCACCCATGCGTGGGCGGCGAGTGCGCCTCCGTCATGTAAAAGACACCTCGCCTGCTCTCCATGGCGGAACGACGGTGATAACACCCCATGTACGGTTCGCCAGCCTGTCACCGCCGTGTGAAACTGCTCTGCAGCGCTACATGTACCAGCGTCACTGCGTCTGGTAACAAACAGACTCTGTACGACGATCGTCGATCGAACCAACATGTACTGTAACACATGACGGTCAATCATGCTGGGCGTGGGATGCCTGTCAAAGCAAGTCTCCATTGCAGTGCACTGCCCCCACGCAGCTCGGTGTCGCGGCTCTGCGGTGACAGCCCCGAGGCCAGCTGGAGCCGGACACCCACCCGCGAAACCACATGGCAGGGTCACGCAGAGTCCATACGTGGCTGCGGATACTCTTTGCCAGTCGCTGTTGAAAGAGAGCCACTCGCCTGCTGTCCGCCGTGCCTTCTGGTCTGCATCCGCCGCCGTCCGCCGTGGCGCTCGTGTCTCTGCCCTCATTATTCATTTGGTCGCCTCGAGCTCAGCTAACAGCAGTAGTAGCAGCTCTCAGAAGACTATGTCGACCTTCCCCGCTATTCGCTTGCCGCACCTGTCGGCCACCTCCGAGTACATGCTGCATCCGCAGCAGTACCGATGCCAGGGCTTCGGCGGCATGCCGCACGCTGCCCACTACTCACCGTCGTCGTCTGTGAACCCGGCTCAGGAGCGTATGGCACTGCCGCCGCTCAATGTGCTGCCGTCGCGGGTGTACGCTCCGTGGGGCTTCTCGCAGTCGATGAAGCCGATCGAGTCCCCAGCCACGACCCAGGCGCAGACGCGCCAGCCGGCGCAGTCGCCGTCCAAGAAGCGCGTGCGGGCGCTGCCCAACGCGTCCAAGTCCATCACGCTGGCCATGCTGCGCCCGCACTTTGAGAAGCCGCTGGCCGAGGTGGCCGCTCTCTTTGGCATCTGCATGACGCTCATGAAGAAGATCTGCCGCAAGAACGGCGTGCCTCGTTGGCCGCACCGCCAGATCCGCGGCCTACGCAAGAGCATCTGGTCTATCGAGAAGGCTCTGCGCTGCTGCGAGTCTGAGGCCCAGCGCCGGTCGTACACCGACCACCTGCAGAAGCAGCGAGCGAAGTTGCTGACCATCCTCAAGGGCCCCGCCAGCCCGAGCAGCAAGGCCGCGTTCGAGCAGGTGCTGGCAGAGCCGTGCTCCCCAATGGGCGAGTTGACCACGCCCACGAATGCGCAGCTCGGCAGCCCCAGCCCCACGCACGGGGCTCACTTTCAACTGCCGGTGATGCAGCCGTCGAGTCCGCCGCAGCAGCTGTCGCCGTCGATGGGCAAGTTGCCGTCGATCGCGTCGCTCCTGGTGAAGAAGAGCGAGGAGCAGCGCTCCAGTGCCAACTACTGCTTCCAGTTCTAAGCGTCACAGTGTCGGTCAGTGTCTTGTGCACGAGGAAGTCGCGTGCACGGTATTCGTGCGTCTAGTGTCGTGTTTAGTTTAGTTTCGTTTAGTTTCGTTTAGTTTGAGCGGGCGGACAGGGTGGATGCGCCGCACCGTTCGGTCGAGTAGCTTTGTGTTAGGTGGACTGGTAACGAGAATCAAAAGGGTCTATTGATCACAATCAAATAAATGGCTGGTCGGTTCAACAGCCACGGTCCTCATAAAGTACATGAGGACGTGCACTTGAGAACCAGCGGACGTCGCATCCAGCTGCGGGAGAAGAAGCGCTCAATTCCTGCAGGAATGCTGATCGGGCATGCAAAGTGCGCATTGCAACCACCGCAGATCAGACTCGGACAAAGCTTCGATGATGAGAGCTTTGTGGCGATTAGCGAGATTCTCGCCGTTGACAATGTCAATGCAGGCGAAGACAAAGCCTGCGGGTGCTATAATAGACCGACTACTACTTTGGTATTAGCCTTTCAACCCGACATCACTTCCACAAACTCTCCTGTGGATGCTGTGCATTTCTTCTTGCCTTATCTGCTACAGATTCATCTTCTTGAAATGGCCAGCCAACGCGCTCGTAAAGTCTAGCGTACTGCTCGAGAGCGAAATTCGTTGAGAAGCGCTTCTCGAAGGTACGCCGGCTTGTCTTCCAAGACGAAGCCGTCTTTCATTATCGTTGATTAAAGCAAGCAAAGCGTCAGCAAAACTTGTGGCTCTAGCCTCCGTGACAGCTACGCAGTTCACGTCATCCGCAAGAAATTTCCCGGATCCACCGGAAATAAAGCCCACGACAGGGAGCCCTCCAACACAGCAAGCCCCAGCGTTTCTATGAACAATGGACTCGCGAAAACGTGCATCTCACGGAATATGTGTACCAATGCTGATTCATCGTTGTAGATCCCGTCTACAAACTCAATGCGAGTATTTAGCAGACACCCCATTCAAGCGCAAGAGACTGAGAGCATCTTCACCACTGCGGCTATTCAATTATGGGGATAACTACAAAGAACTGCCAAAGCTTTTTTGTTTTAGCCGCAGGCCTCGTGGTCGTCTCCACCAACACCGCTATTTTCTAGCAACGTGTGAGGCGAGATGGGTGCCGAATCAGCATTAACGTCAGATGGAGATGCTGCTTCAAGAAGGTGAAGAAGAAGAAGTTCTAGTAGAAATTCTTACCAAGCTCGTCCACTTGGACTAGGAGCAAAGCGGGGACCTGGTGGCTCGTTGCCTTGACATTAGTGTAAAATGCGTTGCCTGATTGATATATGCTATAGACAGGGTCCGTGCTCGCCGACAGCCACGTTTCACACAACAACTTATCCTCGATAGGGTTTGTAGTTGGCTCCACGCGACTATAACAGGGTCGAGTTGCTCTCCCTGATCAATCTTAAAGTGAACATGAGTTTTGGTCACGGCTATTTTGGAAGCCAGATTTGGCTTCCAATTTGGCTTTCGGGTGAGCTTGCTATTTCTAGCAGCTGGATGGCCGGTAAAAGCTATCCGGTGTTGCCAAATTTGGCTTTGGCGCCAAGATAGCCGTAAGGGAAATGGCCAATTAAGGGCCGTATATTTTGCTAATCATAGTTTCTGTTGTAAATTTTGATCCGCCCAACGGAAAACTACGAATAGGGTATTGACATAAAGCCCGCGTTGCGGCCGATATTTATGAAAGATTTGCACGCGCTACACAAAAATATTGTATACAGAGCGATCGATTGAAAAATACACTGGGTCTTGCGAGCTCGGTCAATCAATTGGCTGTCTTTTGACTATCCGCTAGGACATAGGTACGGGACACTTTTTGAGGCCCGACAAAAATAGCATAGGAGACAAAGATTCGATGCACCAAGACCAGATACGTAAAGTGAAAGCAAAACGTAGTTTGCCCGTGCCGTTCAATTGACCGGGTAAGGCGTGAAAGACACCGAGTTTGGCTCGTGAACAACCTGGTTTCGCGAAGGCCACGGTTCCGGGACAGTATGAAATACTTTTATTTTATGTAGGTGTTTGTAGCAAAATCACCGGCTGTACACTTCTTCAACCTCGATTCGGAGACCATTTTGGCTCCCTTTCGCTTTTGATCGCTCGATGTTGCTATTTTAAACCCCGATGGGTTAGTGGTGCATCTCCCCTATCGATGTATCTACCTCGTCGTCGCTGTTCCGCGGTAGTTTGTAGTCAAAATTAAATGTTGAACAGGACACCTTTGTAAACGATCAACTCGGATATGCGACATGTGTAGAATTGATCTTAGCTCAGTTAGTATGGAAATTTACATCATCTTGGATCCCCTCCAAATTCTTTTTTGGAAGTTAGCAGGAATGTAGCCTGCATCGAAATAAGCTTCGATGTCTCCTTAATGCGTTGATACCCTCCTGGAGCCAAGAAAGGCAACGCAACAAAATCGCAACGACAAAAAACAGCAGCTTATTAGAGTTACTATCGGAATACAGTCTAAATATACACCATCTTTCTACCCGTCAAATGCCGACTTTATTTGAAGTAAGCAGGCTTCGCCTGAATGATAGTGAAGATTGATGACTTCTGAATGCGTTGGTGGCCTCCCGGGTCGCGGACAAGAAAGGCAACGCAACGAAATGGCGACGACAATTTTTTAGCTTATTAGAGTTACTATCGGAAAATGGTGTCCCGTATCCTTGGCGTCCCGAAACCATGCCCGAACGGATAGGTTGCACTATTAAAATTGACGCCCGTTTCGAGCTGAGGTTTTGGAGTATCTTATCAACCAATAATCGGCGAGTTCCCAAACGCCACTCCCAAGGAAGTGAGCCAATCATAAGAGAGATTCCAAAATACTTGAACAAAGTATGGGCTAATTTATCGGTCCCAAATCTTCGAAAAACCTCGAGGTTTTACGTGGAGCTGGACTTTGGTGGGCTTCTCACAATCAGTCCCGCGCCGCGAGAGATACACAGCTCGCCGCCACACGCGCGCACTGCCCGCCCTCAAGACCCGAAACCACCGCACTGGTACAGCACCGCACCGCCCGCTCCTGCTGATCGTCCACCGAATGCTGCTCCCAAACCCGGCAGGGCTGGTGGGATGCTGCCAGTTTTTGTCGCCGCCAGGCGCGTTCGTGCTGCGTGCGGGGTTAGCTGACGCGGCAGCTGCTAACGGTAAGCGGTTGGACTTTGCGGTAGTATTAAGCGTGTGTTGGTAATCGTGCTCACTCGTATACTGGTGTTTGCGTGTGTCCTGTTGATTAGCGGTGACGAGTGCATTTGCACCTCGATATTGTTTGTCTGTTTGTATGAATAGGAATTTATTAGGCATGAATACAAGCCAAGTGCCTTACATCTCCAAGTCATTTGCTTCCATTGGTGGCTGTCGGGTGTACAGCGATCGATGATGGCAGCGCTTCCTTTGCGACTGATGAAGGACGAGCAGAGCGCGTCGTACGAAGGGCAATGGTCGGAACGCAGCTTTCTCCAGCGCTTTCGCAGCGACTCCTTGACTGACCCTTCCCGTCAATACTCCCAAGTGCCGCGTTGGTCTTCGTGTTTAAGTCCTTCGCCAGCGTCGAAACAGCTTGCTTCCACAGTCGATACGCGACTCCATCGCGATTGAGAGGTGCAGAAGGTACGTCAATATCTCGGCCTGCTGCGATGACATGATGTTGATGCTTGCCTTGAGGTCAGCTCGGATGAACTGCTGTTTCTTTTGCGTTGCTGTATGCCATAGTTCCAGAGTATACCAGTTATATAAGTAGCCAGCAAGTGTGTGGGCTTCGACGACGACGTCGCTGCTTGATCGGCCCGCCGAAGTGGTTGAAGCGCAGCTGCAGACTGGAGGGCTGTTGTTGCTTGCTGGCTTGGCTTCTTGCATGGCGACGAGTTTGTGTAGCGTGCGCTGCATCGTCGCAATCGACGACAGCATCTGCGTGACGGCTGCAGCCAACACGGTCGTGTCGCCGGCGCTGCGGTTCCCAAGCTGCACAAAGTTCTCCGTCCCCCAGGAAGCTCGATGCTGGCGTCCCCAGGCAATGCAGGTTTCAAGCGACAACCGTGACCCCAGCACAGCATTGGTCGAGTCAAGCGCTTCGTGAAAGCGGTACAGGTAGTGCGACGTGAAGCCAGTCGCCTCCCGCTCTTGCTGAACTGCCGCCGCGACTTTACTCAGGTGGATCAAGAGTGAAGCGAGCGCAGCATCCAAGACCATGGTGTCGACGTTGAGGGTGATGTTCGTGAGCTCGCTGACGTTCTTGAAGAGCTGACAGCGCAGCGTTAGCAGCTGCGCGTACTCAAGACCAGGAGTAGCTCCTTCAGCGTTCTGACCGTGGGCGTGGCGCAAGGCAGGTGAGGGTCCTTGTAGCCGGCAAATATTTTGCCGACGCTCTGGTCCTCCCGCGTGGTGGTGCCCACGTACGCGAAGGCCTTCGCGAGTGAGTTAAGTAGCCAGGCTCCGCGCGTCGATATCCACTGGATCGCGAGCTGCGGTGACGCATTCGCATACGCCGCAGAGCCACGGCGCAACGAGTGACTACTGAGCCCTGCGGTCAGAGCTGGAGCCAGCGGCGCGGAGGCACTAGCCTGTCGACCGTAGATCACAGCGATGATGTCGTTTATATACTTGGATACATTTGACCTTCCTCGCACGCGCTTTGCTGGTGGCTCAACCGTTCCGTCCGATTTCTCCTCCAGGTTTTCCCAATACAGAATCGCTTCTTCTTGGCTGTAGGTCTTCTATTCCGGAAGATCAGACGCTGCCGCATGGGGCATTAGCGGGAATACGCAGCTTGAAGGCTACGAAGCACCAGAAAACAGCATACCTAGACCATGCAGCATACACTGCTCCCAGTGGCTAGCGGACTTGTAAATTGAAATACCTTGAACAACAGAAGTCTTGATGCGGGCGATATGCAGAAAAAGCTCCTCGATGCCGCCATAGATAGCTGGTTCTTCCTAGCAAAACAAGTATCGATAGCTCGACCAAAGGTGCGCCACATTAGAGTTAGTACGGCAGCATCATGCAAGCTTTTATAACCTGATCCAACCCCTTTAACAGCGGTTTCGTGCACCAAAACACGCAAGTCGCCGAGCGTACAGCCCGGAGCTTCTCCTGTCTGCACGCCGGCTAGCAAATTCCGCTCCTCGATGGCTGAGCCTATCTTGTCGCGAATTTTTGCTATTCTCTTGCTGTCCGACAGATGCTGAGGATACCGCTCGCGCAGGAGATTCACGACTTGGGACATATAGCCCACAGCGGTGGCCTTAGCGAGACAGCTCCCTCGCGCACTCGGTTTTGTTTGCAAGAAAATGGAAAAGGCAGTGAGTAGTGAGTAGAAATTTTGACTAGCCAGAGCACCAGGAGTAGCCAGAGATTTAGCAATACTGTCAATAGAGGCCTCATTCATGTTACCAAGAGTTAAGAATTCCCCGAAGCATTTCATAGCTGCTGACTCCTGACCCGCTGTCCCTTGCGGAACGTCAAGCCCCCTCGCTACTCGCTGCATCTTTTCAAATGGCAGAGAAGAGAGTAGCAGCAGTTCAACAGCCATCAATTTAGGACTGAATATTGAATTTGGAATTTTTGACAAATATCGAACAATTTGACCTTACACTTGGAGTTTGTAAGAACACTTATTAGATAATTTGCTAACATTCCCAAAATAATTGGGAACAGCTTAGGATTACGGAGAAATGCAACGTGATTGGTCAAAATCTCGACAGCGATATTTTATTGGTCATTCGTGCCTTTCCAGAGCACAGGGTTAGGTCACTCAAAAAAACAGGTTGGGAGAAACTTTACTTATCCTACAGTAATTCATCCGAGATACTACGCGAATTGGAAAATATGATGAGACCAACACCACAAGCACTACCTCAACACATATCAACAAGCTTAGTTCAAACCCGAGCGGCAAATGAGGGCTGAAGCTGGCGCAAAGAAGTTTGACCCAACCTCGTAATTAGTTGACGATCGTGCTTTGCTGAAGGGAAATGACGTACAAGCAGGCAAGCAAAGCCTCAACCACACCATCTCGAGATGTTTGCTCTTTGGATAGCTTCTTCTACAAGCAAAAGCCAAGGCAGAAACAACCACCACCAGCAAACGCAGCAACAGTTCCGTAAGCAGTTGAAACGGAAGACCCTGGAGACTTACGTTCAGGTCGCGCAGTGCCTGAGCAAACGGACCGTCTTTTCAAAAGTTTTCACAGCAAAATTCATGCTAACAGTACTGACTAATGTAGTGAGATTGCCTGCGCCGAGTCCCTCCATGATCTGCAACCACATTCGCTTCTGCCCGTCAAACGCTCCTGAAGCAGAAGCTTTGTTGCACACCGGATGAACTTGATCGAATGAACTCGAATTGTCAATTCCACGCGATGATTGTTCGTATTGCGAAAACCTCGGATTGACAAGCACAAGGGACGTTTCTCGTGCTGAGGGAACGTGTATATCCACGACGAACTCCTATCCGAAACATCCACCACGACTTCCATGTGCAAAGTCGCTTCGGCCAGCGCGACAACACTGCTATCCCCTCCATCTTCCAGAAGTGAGAACCCGGATCAATGCTACCTACAAACACCACCGAGTTAGCGTTTATAGTGTGCCGACACCCTCCATCTGGAACATTGGAGCAATCTTAGATCGTCCCAAATCTAGATTTACCCTACACCTCACATAATCGGTGCATTCGGTGCCTAGCACAGATCTAGGATCTACGCCGCCCGTCCTAAACCCCTGATAGCACATAAATAAACTGTACTACCGTAGTTTAACATCGAGTGATGCTGAGGGGTGGCAATGTTGCCCGTTTGCTGCGCCATCCCCTGTTAACCTTGGAGGTGGATAGACGTTGGTACGGGAATGTCTGAATTAATAGTAAGAGAAATAGGCCCAGGTGCAGTACAGCGTATCGGTTCAGGAGAGATGGATGATGACCTCCTATGAGCACTGCGTCGGCTCCGCTTGCTAAACCATAAGCTTCAAACAGTTATAGAAGCTCAGAACGCAACTAATTCGATGATAATGCAAGCTTTCCCCATGACATAATAGGGGAGAGATCGCTGCACAACAATCTAGAGATGCAGTCGTCGAGGCATAGTGAGACATTGGTTGTGTCACGTTGATCACAGATATTGCCGCTGCGTAGTGGTGCAGTCATGCATTAGCTAGGAGTAAGTCAATTTAGAGGTAGATATATAGACACAATAAGTGCAGAGGCAGAATGCCACGACAGGTGACAACGGTGATCCGGCGGCAGGCGAGGTCGGCACTTGCTCCTCTAGAGGAGTGTGCGCTGCACACTCTTAGTGCAAGCCTCGTTGCCGGATCCCCGCAGCACCAGCAGTTACTGTATTAGCACGCATTACTTAACACGTCAATCAAGTCCTTTACAAACTATCAGTCTAATGTCCGTTATAGCTGCGACTGGGTGTCGTCGTACTCTTCGCGAAGCATCCGTCGTGCTATTCAACATTGATTCACCTTCTGCATACCGTCTTACCTTAGTGATCTGCAGATTATGGTCTGCGCTGGGGTAGGTAGCCATAGTTACTTGCGGGATCGGAACGTAATCCACTGTCTCACAATCCCACTTGAACACGGCCATCAACAGCGTTATCGATGTGATCACACGTGCATAAAAATCACATATGCCCCGCAGTTGCAACTGCACTCCACCCACACAGCAGCCCTCCATGACAGTGCATGTTGTGGTGCAACCACACTAGTCAAGAGCAACTTGCTTGTCCCAGCAAAGCACCTGTCTGTTATGCATATCCGTATCATCACTCATAGCTCGACATCGGTGCAGGCTCTGTCATCGTAACAGTAGTTCAAATTCAGTATTATTCACCATAGTCTCACCCTCAGCAGTCACAATAGGAAGTACTTTCATAGCCTTCAGAAAACGTGCAAACTGTACAGCTAGCAATGCCTTCGTCATGATGTCAACCACCACCTTCTCAGTGATGTTGGCCACCATTTTTCAGTGCCAACGTGCTTCGTAGTGATCCGATTCAGATCAACAATTCGCCTCACCATGTGATACTTGTTCTCGATATGTTTGGTCTTGGAGTGCTTGCCTGGTTTAGCACTCAACGAGATGGCACCCTCGTTGTCACAAGCACCACTGGCACTGGATGCAACCAGGTGTAGTAGGTTGTTGGTATAAAAGCCTCACAAAACTCTAAAGTTGGGAGAGAGTGCTGTGATACAGCTGGGATAAGACACTGCTGTCTATCCTGAGTGCTCTAGCCCGAGTTGGTAGGAACGCAGTGCTAAGGAGATCAGTTTTACTGTTGCCTTGACAAATACACTCGGCATAAGTGACCAGGGAGTGCCAGCTCCCCCAGATGTGTTTTCACTGAGACCTACTACAAAGTATACTTTAGTTCGTGGTCGACATGGCGACTATGCAGACCAAGACCCCTAAGGCTAAGTCAATGAGCGCTCCGCGGTTCGTGCCACTGACAGCTCCGATGATCGAGAGCACGTCACACGCTGCATTGGTCAGGTGGCGTCGGGACCGGAAGGAATACGAGCAGCAAGTCACAATGCGGCTACAGAATGACGAGGATAAGATGGCTGAGGTTGTATCGAGCGTCAAGGACTCGTTCTCACAAGGCTCCTCGACATCCCGTGTGAGCTGGAGTGGGGAATCAAGAAAGACGAAGTGAACGATGAGATATTAGTTTCGAAGATTGATGCTATCATCGCTAGCGTTGTCAACAACACGGTTCCGAACGTCGCTGCTGAATTCAAGCTTGCTGTGAAGATGAACTTGAAAGAGAGTGATGTCCGTGAGCGCGTGGTCCAGTCCTTCAAAGACAGCAGCCAGTTGATTGAAGAGCGTAGTTGGAGTGAGTTTTTCACTGACAAAGAGGACAAGAAGCTTAAGTGCAAAATGCTGGTGCAATTGAGCTTGCGGCATTGCGGGAAGATATTGAGGCTACTGGCGTACCAGAACCGCTCAGTTCGCACCGATGAAAAGGCTTTGTTTTCATCTTGTTCTTGGCAAGGTTTTTGAGCACGAACGGGACTTCCAACGTAAAAAGGACACCGCAAGTCGGCGCGCACCAATGATGTTACTGGGCATGAAGCTACAGAATTCCCCGGCAAAGGGAGAAAGGTGGGAGCAATAAGGACTGAGAGGTTACAAACTATATGTAGTCGCGATTATAGCAAAACGGCTGCAGCTTTGAACTATCTGTGCGAGGTAAATCAGGGATTGCAATTCTCCCTTTGCCGGGGAATTCTGTAGTAGTCGGACATCAAAGAAAGCGAGGACCGGCAACCAGAGTGCGACAACGAGGCCAATTTTCAAAGGTTTGGGAAACCTGAGAAGAGTGGGTAACCAGCGAGGACAGATGGTACCAGGCTGCCTGAAGGTGGTTGTTTGAACTGCAAGGGTGCTCATTGGCTTGTAAACTGCCCGGCTGCATCTGCAGAAGAAAAGAAGCAACTCCTTTGTCAACAACATGTTCGTCGTAACCAGGACAAGACAAGTCGCAAGACACGAGAGCAGCATTGACGTGTTCGGCGCTTTAAAGAGTATTTGTCAGACGCAGCTCCTACTGTAGAGCTTAATGGCAAATACTCAATACCCTATTGCGCCGATATTGGGGCTAAAGTGTGTGCGATTGGAGGTGAACATGTGCAGAAGTTGATGGAGCAGGATTGGACTGTGAAATTGACAAAGGTAAACAAGGAGGTGACAGCGACTACATTCGGCGGACACAGTCTCACTCCTAGTGGGCAAGTTAAGCTAAATGTTAAGCTGCACACAGCAGCAGGGCCGGTTAATATGGTTGAACCGGCGAACTGCCTGGTGGTTGAAGATGATGATGACGAGTTCATCCTAGGGAAGGATGTTCTGTCTGACTTGGGCATTGACGTGGACCGACAGTTGGAGCAACTTGCTGAAAACAAGGACACCGTTGATGGTGACCCAATCGGACGTGACGATGATGAAGCTGTGGGTTTTGATGTAGATGCTGATCTATCTGCAGCGATCACGCAGTTGATTGAAGCTGCGACTGAAAATGGTTTTCCGGCTGATTACCGTGGCCAACTGGAGGGAATTGCTAAGGAGTTTGATATATGGCGTTTACAACTTGGCAACGATCCTCCGGCTAAGGTTCCTCTGCTGGTTATCCAGTTAGCCGAAGGCGCGAAACCAGTCAAATACAAGGCTCGGCAGTATCCACCACATCAACGAAAGTTCATGAGAGAACCGAATGATAAGCTGGAGAAACTTGGATGGATTATAGTCGATGAGCAAGTGCTGCTCTTCCTGTGACCAAGCCAGGTACAAACGAGTTTCGGCAGACGAATGACTACAGAGCTATGAATGCGTTGACTGAGGCAGCAGCAGGGGTGATGCCACTTCTGCGCATCATTACCGAGCATGTGCGAGGAAAGGAGCATTTTGGTTTATTCGACTTCATCAAGAGCTTCTGGTAATTGCCGTTAGCAAGGCTTGCCAGGAGGTGATGTCATACATGACCGACGACAAGATCTATACTCCCACGCGCGTACCGCTGGGGTGTAGTGGCGCTGCCTTACACTTCCAGCGCACCATGGAGAAGTGCTTTCAGGAGCTTCTGTACGAGCATCTTCTAATATAGATTGACGACTTATTGCTCTACCCGGGTACCATTGAAGAGTATCTGGCAAGCTGCGGATGCTGTTTCAACTGGTGGACCAGTATGGTCTAAAGCTAAGCGTGAAGAAGTCAATCTTATACCAGAAATCTGTTAAATGGTGTGGAAAGGTGATTGACGGTCAGGGCGTACGGCATGACAAAGACCGTATCATTGCATTGACTGACATGCCCTATCCTACAACGGCTGGAGACTTGCAGCAATTTTTGTGTGCTGCAAACAGGCTACGGGAAAGTGTTGTTGGATACGCTGAAGTCATGCAGCCACTGCAAGCCTGCCTTGGTAAGGCACTGCAGTACAAAAAGAAAACTAAACGAGTCGCTGCGAAGATTGTATTTGAGCTGACATCAGAGGAACGGCATGCGTTTCACAAGATGAAAGCCATGTTAGCGTCATCGGCTACACTACACCACCCGTCTTCAACATGACATATGTGTTTGCTTACTGATGCATCCGACAAAGCCTGGAGCGTGGTAGTTTCGCAAGTGGAGAACTGGAAACCCGATTGCCCTGTAGCAGACCAGCAGCATCAGCTGCTTACGTGTTTAACCCTTCTAGCCCCGTCCCTTATGCTGTATAATACAGCATAAGGAAATAAACTCGATTTCAGTATACTTGCCTCTCCTGGCAGAATTAATCTGTTGTAGCCCACTTCCAGCAGAATCCCGGTGACGCAGGCCATCCTAAAGCTCTGATTGGCTAATGGGCTGTGCAAGGCCGTGCGAAGTACCTCTCAATATAGGTACCCTTGCTAAAGTGATTTGAAGAGTGATGGTTAGAGTGTTGATCCTGGGCTGGTATCGCGCCAAAACGAGTGGCGAGGAGGCGTGCAGTCCGCGCGCGAGTTTGCGCGGAGAATACTTTTGTCCATTTATAATACAAGTATGTGCACAACAACAAATGGACAAAGTTTTCTCCGCAAGAAGTGCATTCAAGTAAAGGGTATGTATTCTCTCACTCTGTCTCTATCTGCGTGCACATTTATAGACGTCCCCTCTTACATCTCATGTATGTGTTGTTCCATGCGTCATGCTAGATTTAGGAGCACTGAGCGCGTAACCGTGAGCGGAACGCCTCACTGTGTCGCACAGCTGCGTGTTACCGTCACATACAATCAAGCATCACTCGCGAAAATATAACCTGCGGTGAGGGATTCATTTGTTGTCGCCTGGTAGGTGCACCATGAGACGCTTACCGCCCTCAGCATGAATGTCGTGTTTGGAATCCTCCTCTTCATCTAACGTTGTATCTACTGCTCTATTAGGTCGCTATAAGCCACCTTCTGCTGTATTCGACAGCATACCAGATTCACGTTCAGCTGTACGGAAAGAGCACCCGTGGCAGCTCCACAGACGTCGACACAGATGCCGACTTCTCCTCAGCATACATCGCCGAAGAAAGCGTCGGCTTGTGTGCTGGCAAATTTACTTACACCGCTGCATCTATTGACGAGTTCAAGAAACGCGAGCTCGAAGCTCGCTCAATGGTCAGTGGGTTAGCATGTCGTGGATGCGAAGATGAAGCTCGCTGTGGGCTTTGAGCTGGTGCATGTGGCTCTGGGTCCACGAAGGAACACTTGAAGTGACAGCTACAGCAACGCGTAGCAGCCTTCCCTCCTCATGTAGTTTATCTATTTAATATCACTTACACGCCATCATACATTAGTGCATTCAGATCTCCATCAAGCTAAACACACGCAAGCTTACCGATGAAAACGTCAACACACTCATTTTCTTGCGCAGTAGATCCTGGACACTTGTAGGGAATGCTGCCGCCAGGGCGGTGGGCTGCCTGCCCTTCCAGCCAATGTACATTAGCTGCGCTCGTCCCGTAGAGCCTCAAATGACTTGCTCATAGTAAAGGAGCTAGAGGGGGGTATTTGCGCTGTAGGCGGCGGGATAATACGAAAGCTAGGAACCTCTATCCCGTTATTTCGTGTGTAGATGATGCGACCCTAACCCGAACGAGTGACACCACCCAGCATCCTATTTCATATGTAGCCCCATACAAAAGCGTATATGCGAGGAAATTTGCTATTACGAAGTTGCCGGCATATTAAAACCTCCACAAACCCTTATGCTGTATAATACAGCATACGGGGTTAAAAGGGGTAAGTGGTGTTTTCACAGGGCCCCAGAAGAACCGGTCTGTCATCGAGAAAGAAGCACTGCCAATTGTTAATGCGTGCGAAAAGCTGACCTATCTGCTACTAAGACCCGACGGTTTTCGTCTCTACTGTGACCATCGCAATTTGATACACGTCTTCGCGCCTGGTGATGACATTAAAAAGCATGTTCGGGGCAAGCTGTTAAGATGGGCTATGAAGCTGACAGAATTCAGATACCAGATCTACCATATAGCGGGCGAGGCTAATGTGTGGGCCGACATGCTAACAAGGTGGGGTGCCAAGAACATAAAGGGTTTTCTGTGAAGCGGATTCGGACACGTACTGGTCGTCGTTAAGAGCAGTTAACCCTGCGTCCACTGGACTATGATGGATTTGTCTGGCCGACGTTGGCGGAACTGACACGAGTACAATTTCAACATGC
The DNA here is from genome assembly GCA_011947335.1 of Phytophthora constricta. Taxonomy (NCBI): domain Eukaryota; phylum Oomycota; class Peronosporomycetes; order Peronosporales; family Peronosporaceae; genus Phytophthora; species Phytophthora constricta. The sequence goes on along the minus strand of JAAVTI010001063.1, from coordinate 33,536 downwards.
ACCTCTTGCGTTGCCACGAGAGCTGCAGGAACGAGAAGATGGTCTGATCGTCCATGATGAACGCCTATGGGTGCCGCAGGAGGCAACGCAGCTGGTGTATCGTTTGATGGTCATTACACACTGTGGACAGCAAGGTCACCGTGGCCGACAGCCAATGATAACTCAACTGTCTAAGGTTTTCTACCTCACTGGCCTTCGTCAAAATGTGGATACATTTCTAGCTAGTTGTCTGTTGTACCAACACGTAAAGGTGGCAAATTGATTCCCAGACCATGGGGAGAAACGTTTCGTGCCGAGGCTAGAAACGACGCGTTGTATTGGGATTTTCTTCACCTAGGAGAGTTGTTCGGCCAGAACGAGTACATTCTCGCTATCAAGGATGACGTTAGTCATTCTTGCGAACTGGCGGTGTGCGAGACTCCAACCAGCACAGTAGTGGCTGAAGCCATTCTTAATTGGCATGCCCGGTTTGGCGCCCCACGCCTGTGGATCAGCGACCAAGGGTCCCATTTAAGAACATAGTGGTGGATGAACTGTGCGAAAGGATGAAGTGCAAACAATCTTTCTCTGTTGCTTATAGCCCATGGGTGAATGGATCGATTGTGCGACTTAACAGAAATATTGTCGAGGTACTCCGCGCAATGATTCTCAAGTACAAGGTGGATTAGAGGAGCTGGGTATCGCTGATACCAGTTGTCCTGGCTAACTTGAGTCGTACTCCTGTGTAATCGCCGGCAAACCGATCCCCAATCGAGCTGTTTACAGGCCTGACTCCGCCCTCGCTATTTGGCTACGCATTCTTGCCAGAGCTAGCCCCCGGTGGTATAACGGAGTTACAGAGCAGTGAATTAGTGGAGCATGCGCTGACGAAGCTGCGCGATAGCATCAAGGACATGCATCGTGATGTAGCTGACGTTCGATAAAAAAACATTGCTGAACAAAAGGAAGGAACGAGGTGAAAACCTTGTGAATTTTCTGTTGGAGATTTCGTCTTGAGATCAAGCGTGGATGAGAAGCATGTTAGCAAGTTGCTGGTTACCTGAGTGGTTGCCTACGTGCTCACAGAGGCTCACCCAAGGTGGTATAAAGTGAATCACCTCGTCTCAGGCAAATAGGCTGAGATGCATAGCTTAAGACTGAAGTTATTCGCGGATAGCGACCTCGACGTGACAGCAGAACTACTCGAACATGTTGCGTCGCAAGGAATTATTCTGGACGTTAACAAGATCTACGAGCACCGATGGAGTAATGCGAGAAAAGACTATGAAGTACACATTAACTGACGAGGTCTCGAGCCTATCGAAGACTCCTGGGAACCTTTACTGCAATAGCCAAGGATGTGCGCACATTGCTTGAGAACTATGTGAAGACAAGTGCAGACGAGGCTCTGCAACGGCATTGGTCGAAGATTCAACAACGCCCAAAAGATGCAGTGCGTGGTCACTGAACTTGGAGGTATTGCTTGCAGTAGTGAGTGGCTTGGCTTACGACCATGATGTGTCATAGTCGAGTCATTATCTACGGTCAACTTCGAATAAGTTGAAGTACCACGACGGTACAGGTTGAAGTGCCCTGGTGGCCAATGTATCTGTGATAGACAGGGAGTGGGACTGATAACGACGTAATGTCGGGTAATGTAGTCGGCTCTATTTGAAGGACAGAGTTGTCCTGGTCTAGCGATGAGTGTTCGTTAGAGAGGTAGATCTCACGAGGTTGAGTGAGGCTCACTAGAAGAAATACCCACTTGTACCGGGTGGGTCCGTCTATCACGAACAGTAACATCGTTGCACCATTAGCAGTCGGCTCCGTCAGGGAGAAAATATACATCACTAAGGTAGAGAGCGGCCGTGACTCCCTGCTGGTCGTCGCGCATGCTGCATCCCTTTCGCCTTACTGGAATTACACGCAACACAGTCTAGGATCTTAGATCTTTCGCATTAACCTTTACTCTAAGATCAAACTTGTTGGTTATCGCCTTCACTGTGGCCATGCTCAGGTTGCCGAAGCGTTGTTGCAGCAGCTCCATTGTCTTCTTGTAATTCACCTTCTTCCGCTGAACGTCATTCACCATCACACCCGCAACATCTATAACAGGTATGCGATAAATGTTTTCACGCATGTCAACTCTAAAAGCAATTCCTGGTTTGCTAAGCCATGCCATCCGCTGGTTGTACGAGCATTCAAACTTGAACTTCCCAGTAGTCTGCACGTAGACCAGGCTCATGAGGGTTTACTCGTGCGTTTGGGCTGTACACCACGTCATCAAGGGTTCGGTTTTCCAGCTCCCCAGTTGCATGGTTGCGCACGCGTAGCAACACGTAACCACAAACAGACGCATGATCAGAGGTTCCGTTAGCAAAGTCAAGTCGGCTCGAAATATCTTTAGATAACAAGGTAAACAGAGCTAAGCCGTTGTAGACATTAGCCTGTGGCCCCGAGTGAAGGATCCACTCAATCAATCCCTTAATGGATTGCATGCCTCCGTTTTGGTTCATTGCATTCACCATTCTGGACTCATTCCAGCGCGAAGCGCCGGAGTCCTAGCCATTGCCACAGGTGAATACGTCGCGGCTCTGTCGCGACTCGTCTTAGCGTGGGGGCGACCACTGTGGATGCTGTCCTTGGGGTGGCCCATAGCCATCAAATCGTCCACGCGGTGGCAACTCGTAGCGACGAGGTGAAGCCATGCGCTATGAGCCGTAGCAATATCATGGCAGCGACGCATACCTCTGTCTACAGTCAGGATACGGCTTCCAGTCTCTCTTACCACGCTGAGCTGTAGAATCATAGATTGCTGATTGATTGTTTTGCTCGGTCTCAAGACATTCGGAAATTGCAATCTTACAATTAATCTATCAAGAATGGCTATATATTGACCGCTGCTTAATCGTATTCGATACCATCTCCTTACTTTTTGCTTGGAAACAGCAACAGCTTTGGACACTGCTCTCAGCGCCACAAATTCAGTTCAACTTCAACAGCATCACATCATCACACGTTTTTGCGCATCTCCAGGACGACAAACACTGCTGGGACCTAAATCTACTTTTACTTTAGACGGGGCACGTTGCGCGCTTTCTTGTTTATAGCCTCATCTAACCTCTCAGTTGTTCTTGCCTCGATTTCTGCGCTCATCGAGCTGTGGTTTAGCGAGTGGGTTTACCTCCTTCCTGACAAGCATATGCGGTGTCACTTTCCGTTTTCCTGATGGCAATTTACTCTAATTCAGGGTCCTCACTGCAGGTGAGGGCTTTGGTGACGTCAAATTGGCGGGGACCTTCCAAATTTCGCGCTTGAGCTTGCGTTAGGTTTATATCATTAACGAGAACCTACACACAATCGGATATTGTGATTGCGATCTGCGCTAACAATCTACTATTGTGACTATCAATATTGACAATCTTTTTATAATCACAATCTTGTTTTCCACAGCTTTGCCCACCACACCCACTTATGTTGTAGCCACGCAGTGGCGACCGTCCATGCCCAGGAGATTGGCGATCATTCACACGACGGCCACGTCCGTCGTCAAAACGTCCTCGGTTCGGACGCCTTGGCTCTGGTTCTGGACTTCATGATTTCTGACACAGCTGTTGATGTTCACACAGCAGGTGCAACTTAATTGTCTGTCCTTGGTGACGATAACGTCACGCTGCACATCTTGTCCTTCACGCTATTGAGGCTCATATTCAGCATGCTGCAGCTGCAGTCACTGCGGTGAAGTGGGGACAACCGTGGTGTCTACTGATGGCCGCTACTTGCCTGCGTGGTCGGCGAGTACACAAGCGATCTTGCCTCCGTGTTTGTCGAGTGCACCACCCTCCACCAAACGCACTGCACCAACCAATTAAGTCACAGACTTCCTGCCCTTGGCCTTCAGGCTTTCGAGCAACTCCGACTTCAGCGATTTGCCCGCAGTCACCGTGCATTCTGCGTACCAGTGGCCCTGGTCTCCGTAGTTGCCGCATGTGGTGCGCGCCTTCTTTCGGTTGAGATCTTCACTCGTTAGCACTGCACGCTTCTTCTTGCCACGTTTCTGCTCTTGTTACAAGTGACTCACCTGCACTGCACGTGGCGCAGATGCTGCTGGTTGCAGGTTGCCAACATGCTTGCGTGCTTGCTCTGCTTGACAAAGGCGACGCGTAGCTTCCTATTTCGTCAGCGCCTTTCTGTCGTTCCTACTGCACCACCCCGTGTGCTGCTCGGCCAACTCTCGAAACACGCACTGCGAGTTCGAGGTCAGGAGACTCGCCTGCCCCACTCAGCCAACTCTCCGTTGGCCTCCTTCAGGCGACGCGCCAGCTCCTTCATCGCCGACACGTACGTGTCAACGCTACCGACAGAATGCAGCTCACGGTTGTGTAGGTCGCACAGGATGTAGTCAGGCTTTACGCCGTCACCCGGCGTAAAGTGCGCGGTGATGCGAGTCCAGATCAGGGAGGGTGCCTCCATCTGGCCCCTAATGAAACAGGGCGAGAGCTACGCTCTGTTTCTTAGCATACACGGTATGCGCGTATTGAGGAAGCGTAGACTTAAAGTTTGTAAGTAAGATAGAAATACGCGGGCTCGCGTATTTCTAAAGCAAATACTTAACACTTTAGATCAAAATAGAAAAGTGAATTGAATGGCAGCCCGCCGCGTGGCGGGCTGGCCTTATCTTTACGCTAAACCCTCTTAAGAAAATATCTAATTGCAAAGGTGAGAGCATGGTTGGCTCTCACGCATTTGCATGAAATGCATGCACATGATTGGTTGAAATGTGGCCCTTTCAATTAATAGCTGTGCGCCTGAGCGCCCGTCAATGATAGTTGCATTGACGGCTCGTAACGTTGGTCGCTAGTGTGTGTGTCCCACACTCACTAGTGGGTTTGCGTGTATTAGTGTACCCCGGGTACACTATCCTGTGTAGCCCCGCTACACCAAAGCTTGTCCAATTTGAAGAGCTAGCGCAGTTCATGCCCGACGACAGAGTCAAGGCGGTGAATGCCATGGTTCGACACGTTTAGTACCATGCGTGATACTTCTGAATCATATAGCCGAGCACTGCATCATAGCGCTCGCCTCCAAACGTGATGGTGTTCAGCTTGAGCGCCAGAAAGCGCAACGTCAGCTCGCTCTTCCACTTCACGTACTTCTCGTCAGCTTGACCAGCGGCACCTCCTTGCCATGCATCTTCTCCATGTGCTTGGTCAATTCGTCGTCGTCGTAGCGGGGCACTGGTCCTGTTGTCGAGCATGCTTTACCCGGTAGATCACGCGCGGCTGCCGGTGGTCTAGCGCTGCCAACCTCACTTAGCTTGCTCGGATCACTCAGCTCACTTGGGTCACTTGGTGCGCTCGGCTCTCTTGGTGCTCTCGGGGCACTCGGGCGGACGGCTGCTTGGGCGGCTCTCTGTCTGCTTGCGATGGCTGGGGGTCAAGGAAGAATATCGACTGCTCTTCTGCGCCCACGGCTGCGTCGGCTGTTCGAATCCTCAAGCAGCGTCGTCAGTAAGGCGAACCCGCCCGGCATTTAAGCCGATCCGCGGCCAAATTCCTCCGCGTCCTCTCTTATTACGCTGGTATCACGTGGTTCATCGTTTTTTACAGGACTTCTGTCAAGACTCCATCTTGGTCCTCGCTCACCGATCCGGTCGAATCATTTTCAGATTTGTCTATCTGCTCTCTCATTGAGGCATATAACCTGTGACATTGGCTGTGTCACGTTGAGGGTCGCTGCGTAGTGTTGCAGTCATGCAGTCATGCAGTAGCCAGGAGTAAGTCAACTTAAACGTAGAAACCATAGGCACAGTAAGTGCAGAGGCAGAATGCCACGACAGGTGTCAATGGTGATCCGGCGGCAGGTGAGGTCGGCACTTGCTCCTCTATAGGAGTGTGCGCTGCACACTCTTAGTGCAAGCCTCGTTGCCGGCCCCCACAGCACCAGCAGTTACTGTATTAGCACGCAGTACTTAACACAGTCAATCAAGTCCTATCCAAACTATCAGTCTAATGTCCGTCACAGCTGCGGCTGTGCTGTCGTCGTCCTTTTCGGGAAGCACATCCGTCGTGCTATCCACCATTGATTCACCTTCTGCACACCGTCTTACCTTAGTGATCTGCAGATTATGGTCTGCGCTGGGGTAGGTAGCCATAGTTACTTGCGGGACCGGAACGTAATCCACTGTCTCACACACCGCACCATGTCCAGACGCAGCAGCTCGTTCGCGCGGAGGGCCTGCTACAGTTCCAGCTTGGGCTTCTTAGGCATCCATTACCCTGACCTTTTATACCTTTTTATTAGTACTATAAATCAGGGTCAGTTATGTTCATATTAGGAGAAATGGTAAGCCAGTAATTCTACTAGAAAAGTAAGTTTTTAGGCTAAATCCACTAACGTCTGTTCGATTTGGCTTCCATAGTAAAAATAAAAAAGAACCTTGAGAACAATACTCTTTGCCTGGTAACACCAAGTAATCTATCCGTTAGGATCGGATTCCGGGACACCAAATTAAGCACACGATTTTTCCCACCTAAACGTGCAGATTAAAGGGTGTCTGGCGCTGATTTATACCCAATGACACACCATTTGAACAAGGTTCTATTTTCTTCCAGGTGATGCGAAATCACTTCGTAACGCGCCAAGAAACGCAATGGTCGCCCGGATTTCAAGGCGATGGTCAGGAAAACGACGTACCGGATGAAGCAGAGGCGTTGAGAGATGCCGTTGCCGCAGTCAATTCCAAGCAACAATCCTTGCATACTGCTCCATCCCGGTTTGGCGTCAGCAAGAGCAAGATTCATTGCAGGACATCGGGGAAAGTGGAGTTTACCTCGCGTAACGGCCCGGAACCTGTGTTGACACCTCGTGACGTTGAAGGCATCATAAAGGCTGTAGACGCACAAACTATGCACGGGAAGTGCTTCACGAAGAACGAGTTGGGTCTGTTCATTCGTATGGTTGTCGAAAAATCCCCTATGAACGTGAAGTTCATGAAAAGTTTCCCTCTCACTGATTTGTTAGGAGGTTTGTTGTCAAGCATGCTGCTGATTTTGGTTCAAGGAAAGTGCAGCGTCTTGAGGTGTGTCGCACAAAGGCATATACAACTACTAATGTGGAGAGACACTACAACAACCTGAAGCAGCTCATGGATTAAGTGATGTGTATCCCAAATTCACGCATTTGGAATCTTAATGAAACTGGGATGTGTGCGCAATCACGAAACAGTCTTTGCTACAAAAGGGAAGAGAGAAAATATTCAAGACTCAAACGATCATACAAATGTGTCAGCTCTGGCGTGTGTTAATGCAGATGGCGGATCGGTTCCTCCTTTTTATTTTGCTCGGTGTCAACATCAGGCATCCAAGGAGGTTACGAAGGTGCACAATTTGCGGCCAGCGAGTCAGCTTATCTGACAACAAAGCTTTTCGCTCATAATTTTGAACGGTTTGTGAAGACAACTCCCCCGAGCGCCCAGTTGTTGTCATAGTGGATGGTTACACAGTAAATGTACATTTTCGAGCACGACGCTACGCACAATCACATGGCATTCATCTTAACGCTTTACCAGCTCACCCGTCTCATCTCTTGTAACCACTAGATGTATTCATCTACCCTCACTTCAAGCGCATTCTGGAAGATGAAAAACAGCATCTGTGTGTGAAGGAGCGTAGATGTGTCGAAAGGTCCGATACGGTTGCTCTATCGTCTCGAGCCTTAATGCAATGTTTAACAAGAGCTCACATCGTAGATGGCTTCGAGAAAACTGGCATTTATCCGCTCTGCAAAAACAATATGTTAGAAGGTGTGATTGGTGATGCCCCACTTGAAAAGGGAAAGTAGAACATGGTAAAGTTTACTGTGAACACAATTATATCTCCGCATACAGCGCGCTGGCTTCAACAGGAAGGTTTCGATCAGGATACTGCCCGCGTTCTGTCGATGAACACTTAGGAGCTTGATGATCTTAAGAAGCGGAAAAGTTAGAAGTAACCAATGGCGAGGGACGATATTAATACGTGTATAACGTCAGCCGAAATAATTGTTGAGCTAGTGGAGAAAAAGGAGGGAATGAAACTTGTCCAGCTCGCGGAGACACAACGTCGAAAAGAAGAAAAAGCGCGCCGAGTCATCTTGCTATCGCAAGTAAAAGATGAAGCTAAAGCGGCTCGTGCTACGCGTGAGAAGAAAAAGCTACTGAGTCGAGAGCTGAAGGACATCAAGCAAAAATTAGTCAACGAACGCAAGCTCATGCACTTGGAAGACCCTCGATAACTAAGGCGATAAGCACGAAACGGTGCGGTCAAACGACGTGTCCCGGAACCTGAACCGTCGTTTTTAGCGCGCAGATGCAGTTGCCTCTTAGTCGAGATCTGATGAGCCCCGCTGCTTCATTCATGCATACACAAACTATATTTTTCTTCTTCTTGCTAATGGTGGCAGCCGCATTGTCTAAAAACTAACTGCATCATATTTAAACCAGCCCCTTAGAAAGTGTCCCGGAACCCGATCCTAACGGATACCTAATAACATCAGCAAATCCGTAACTATCAGCTGACATATTTTGTTTTCGATCACAAAACCGAGGGAATGTTTCACTGTTTTGTGCCTTGGGCCGCGCTATGGTAGATGTAAAACCTAGCCCTATCCTACCTCTCCCTAAAATGGGGTGAATGAACAGATACATAATACTGGTAGTGCTTCGGTTCCGAAGGGCGTACATCCCAATAGGGGATTAATTCAGGATCCACCGGATGTGTGGTATACACCGCACACCAATCCACAAAAACAAGTGAAATCATTAATAAATTCCACCGATCGGTCCCGGTTTGTTAGGGTATGCGATTCCACAGTTTCGTATTTCCAAAAACACATTGGAGAAGAGATCACGTTCGACTATTGTACGGAATACTCGATCGAATGCGGGAAGTGCGGACCAGGCACGCAGGTCTTAGGATAGGTTATGGATGTGCAGATTATTTGTCTTTTGCTAACCGGTAGTAAATGTTTGAGCTCAAGCGACCGTGGGTTTTGCTGATCATGGAATTGTTACGTTCGCCGGCCAATGCGGGTCTGCACACTGTCGCCACTGGACAGGACGTTTCAAACACGTTTTGGGAAGTATTTGAGGCAAGCAACCATTGATCTAAAAATGAGAAAAGACCGCGGGATGTATTTCGATTGTTAAATGCAACTAGACTGTGGTTCTCACTCCGATGATACTGGCGAGTCTTTCCGCTCTCAGAATTTTTGGGGTCCAGCCATATTTAGTAGCAGCAACAGACTCACTACACACCCCAGGGTAGTACGATGCAAGCCATCTAGCGATATACAGGCGGCCTCGCGAAACCGGGGCTGTGGTAGCGCGAAGTTGCACCCTAAGAAGGGAGGGGGTGCCTACCACGGTGATCGGAAAAGCGAGACTGACAGTAGAATGACAGGTTGTGGCAAATCCTAACAGCTGTCTGACGAGCAGTTTGACGCGAAATGACCTGGATTGGATGGAGACCTGTTGTAGAGACTTTCGGCGAAATGTGCTTGGAATAATCTGAAGGTGCAGCCATCAAGAGTCTTTTGCCGAAAAGGATGTGTGAATCAGTTAATGTACGTGCATGTGCGGACCGGGAGGAAAAAACGGGGGCGGACTACATGGATCGAGCGAATCTTTCTGGATTAGCTCCTGAAGTGTGATGACATGTTCGGTCACGACCATCTCAAACGGCTTGCAAACACCAGCCATCGCCACTGCTTTGCAAACGGCGTGGTATAGGCAGTTTCCTCGCGCCGGCACATCGACCCCAACTACGTTGACAACAACCTTGCTCCTTCCGCTTCCGCTACATGGAAGACCGAACCATACGCCACGGCTGTGTTGGAGGAGTTATTCTCTTAAGCGCATGCACTAGGGGTTTCGCCGCAACAATGTAGTACAATGTAATAGTAGTTTGACACGGCATGTCGCAGGTTGTTACTGTCGTTGCAGTGTCACCAGATTTTTCAAATCTTCCATCTACCATAGTCTTTTTACTAATACTATCTACTACATTGTACTATCAGGGTGGAGGGAAACATTATGACCGAATTACTTTGAATTTAAGACTAGCGCCGGTGTAATCTGGCTACATGAAAACGAAATATATTACATTACTTTGAATTTAGAATACAAATGCCGTTTTTCAAAGAAGGCAACTTTTGTAAAAAAACAAGGAAAATATACTAAGATGTAAAATAAAACAAAATCCTTTCTGGGTTACTTTTTTCGCTTCAAATCGTACTTAGTCGGCGTGACGCGTACCCTTGCTGGCGTGTCCCCGCAGAATCTATCTCATTTTGCCCATCGACCTCGCCCCGCAACTCCGTCGCCTCCTCCCGCCGTGGATCCGCGGCCATGAAGAAGCTGGTGATTAAACCGTACCGCCAGAACATGGGCATGGACCAGGCCCGCGCGCAGGAGATCTGGACCTCGCTGCGCACCGCCATCTACGAGATCTTCTCGCACAACGCCAGCCTGCTCTCCTTCGAGGAGCTGTATCGGTGCGTGGGCGTGTCCCCTCTTCTGGTTACACGTATCACTCTGTGGTTACTCGCATCTGCTATCCACCCTCCTGATTTCTTGATTTCTAAGGATAACCTAAATATTGTCTTGGTTTAGAAATTCCTACAATCTCGTGCTCCATAAGCACGGAGACCTGCTCTACAACGGCGTCGTGGGCGTGATCACGGAACATTTGCAGCAAGTAGCGCAGCAGGTGGCCGCCGTGTCGGACGAGCTGCTGCTCGTGGCACTGAACGACCAGTGGGTGGACCACCAGGTGGTCATGACCATGGTCAGGGACATCCTCATGTACATGGACCGCACCTACGTCACGCAGAAGCGCAAGCTGCCAGTGTACGACAGCGGGCTCTACATCTTCCGGGACGTCATCGTGCGCCACGACAGCGTGCGGGACCGCCTGCGCGCGCGGCTGCTGCAGAGCATCGAGCGCGAGCGCCACGGAGAACTCATCGACCGGGACCTGATCAAGAGCGTGCTGCGCATGCTCGTGGACCTAGGAGTGCACTCCAACTCGGTGTACGAGAACGACTTTGAGAAGTTCTTCTTGGACACGACTTTGGACTTTTATCGCGCAGAAGCGCAGGCCATGCTGGACGTGGCGACCTGTCCCGAGTATCTGGAAAAGGCCGAGCAGAGACTGAACGAGGAAGGAGCGCGGGTGCTGCACTACTTGAATCCGTCCACGGAGCACAAGTTGAAGACGATCGTGGAGACACAGTTGATTAAGAATCAGGCACGCGCGTTGGTCGAGATGGAGCACTCAGGCTGCGTGGTGCTCTTCCGTGATGGCAAAACGCAGGCACTGAGACGGATGTACTCGCTGTTCCGACGTGTGCCCAGCACACTGCCTGAGATTAGCGACTCCGTGCTGGAGTATATCAAGACGCAGGGAGATGAAATCGTGAAGACGCAGTCCAACGCGGAGACCGCGTTAGATGCTGCACAGTTCGTGGAAAAGTTGTTGGCATTGCGTGAAAAGTTCGTGGGATTCTTGTCGGATTGCTTTTTCGATGACCCGCAGTTCCACAAGAGTATCAAAAACGGGTTTGAGGCGTTTATGAATACGAGCACAGTGTGTGCTGGATATCTGGCGCACTATCTCGATGAACTGCTGCGTGCCAAAAATCGATTCGAGGAGGAGCTGGACACTCGCGTTACGCAGGTCATTGCGTTGTTCCGATACTTGCAGGACAAGGATGTTTTTGAGGAGTTTTACAAGGTTTTACTGGCCAAACGCCTTCTAAACAGCCGAGGCACATCGGACGAAGCAGAGAAGCTTGTAATCTCAAAACTAAAGGCCGAATGCGGCTACCAGTTTACGTCCAAGCTTGAGGGCATGTTCAAGGACATGAGTATCTCGAAGGACCTCATGGAGTTGTACCGAAAGTCTTCTGCCCCCGCCTTTGATGCTAAGAGCTCTAGCGTTACGGATTCGTCCGTTATGCCAATGCCCCTCTCCGTTCATGTACTCACAAGTGGCTTCTGGCCCACGGAGATGGCCCCAATGTGTACTCTTCCGATAGAGCTGGTCCAACTGACAGAAGCATTCGAATCATTTTATTATGCACGACACAATGGACGCAAGCTGGCATGGATGGCTAACATGGGCACTGTGGATATTCGTGCCACGTTCTCTCCTGGTGTAGAAGAGGGAAACGCCGACATGAGCTGAATGTGTCGACATATCAAGCAGTCATTCTAATGTTATTCAACCAGCGCCCGAGTGGCGCTTCAAGGATCTGATGGAGCGTACGCACATTGGCATGAAGGACTTGAAGCGACACCTCATCTCGCTCTGCACACCCAAGTACAAGATTTTGATTAAGGGTTCCAAGGGTAAGCGTATCGATGAGGAGGCCGACGTGTTTACGGTGAACGATGCGTACAAGTCGAAGCTGCACCGCGTACGGATACCTCTGGTCTCGCAGAAGGAGACCTCGTTGCTGCCAGCAGTGGCATCTTCCAGTAGCTCAGTGGACGCGCTGCCGCCCACAGTCGCTGAGGACCGCAAGCATCTCGTCGAGGCCGCCATCGTGCGTATCATGAAGACGCGCAAGCAGATGCAGCACAACCAGTTGATCGCCGAGGTCACTCGGCAGATGGCGGGTCGCTTCACCCCGTCGCCGCAGCTCATCAAGCTGCGCATCGAGAGTCTGATCGAGCGCGAGTACCTCCAGCGCAGCACCGCCGACCGGAGGATGTACAACTATTTAGCCTGAAGTAGCCAAGTAGACGCCGAAGGACAAGACCTCAGCTGCAGCAAGCCACGAAAACCGGGAGCAGTCCAATCGAGGAAAAATTAAATGAAAAGCACGAAGGCGCATGCAGCAGGCAATAGAGCGCTGCACAATAACATGACATGGCATGTCGCCTTCAACAAAGGCAAACGCGCAAAAGCAAAAGAGCTTCAAAATCAAACCTACTTTACGATACAAGTACGAACAAATAGATGTACCGATCCAATGGTACGTTCCCATTGAACCCCAGAAATCAATACCAATAACGAACACTCCGAGCCAAAGGCCAATAACGAGTCGCCCGATCGCGACCATGGCGGACTCGGAGCTGCTGAGTCTCTCGGGGCTGCGCTCTGTGGCCGTACAGTCCACGCACATCCACCGCGTGCAGTTGCTGTCCAAGTCCAAGCCCAAGTCTACGGCCCGGCCGAGTCTGCGCGCGCGGCTGCAGCGCCAGTGCCGAGTGAACGCGTGGCTGCTGCTGGCGCTGGGCCTCATGTGCTGTCTGACCCGCTTCGGCTCTGCCGCCGCCGCGTCGACTAGTGAGAAGACCAAGAGAAACTCGTCCGTCGACCAGAACGAGCTGTACGTCGTGCTGGTGAGCATTCCGGTGCTGGACAAGATGCTGCCCTTGAAACACTTGGCCGAGGAGCTGCTTTCCAGAGGGGTGCGAGTGGGGTTCGCGCTGCCGGAGAATTGCCGCCAATGGGTGAGCGACCTGGAAGGTCTGGAGTTCATCTCTCTGGGCAATATCGTGGGCAAAGGGCGAGCGGCGTACCTGGACCCGACGGAGCTGCAGACCCTGGGGGTCTATGAGAGCTACGCCGCGACGCTGCGCTACTACGCGTCGTTCCAGAACCCAATGTTTGCAGCCTTGGTGGAAGACTTGGAAGATGAACGACCGGACCTCGTGGTGGTGGACAGATATACCTTCGCGGGCTTTGACGCCTGCCATCGACTCGACCTGCCCTATGTGGTCAATGACCCGCACTTGCTCTTTGATATCGACTCGCCCCCAGCGTACATCCCGGCGCCGTTCTCCAACTTTACCATGCACGTAAGAGTGAGTAGAGCGGTTGCAAGTGAACGAGAGGGTTCTAACTGTAAAGGTGTTTATTTTCTGGGTTGACTGTGTAGACGACTAGTGTGATGGAGCGGTGTTTGAACAGCTACTACCGCCTGCGCTTTCGACTTGGACTCGTGCACGTGTATAAGGAGATCAATGCTGTGCGGCAAGAGCACGGACTGGAGGCTATCGATAGCAAACATCAGATTCACGGCCATGAGCTCGTTCTAGTGAACTCAGTCTTCGGGTTGGACGAAGCGCGTCCTATGGCCCCTCAATTTCGGATGGTAGGCCTGCTGCAGTCTCAACAGTTACAGCTTGAGCGCGCTGAGGTCAAGTCGAATCCTGCGGCTCGTAGCAGATTTCCAGCAGCACTGACGACGTGGCTAGAGGTCCCAGAATACCAAGACAAACCGCTGGTCTTTATCAGCTTCCAAACTGATGTGCCTTTGACCCCGAGTTCATCACGACTATTGTAGGTCTCATTTTCGCTACGATAAATACTTGTATTGGTTTACTGAATACTAATGCTATTCGTTCTTAATGTGCAGATGGACGCACTGGAGACCGTAGATGCCCGTTTGTTGTGGAAGATTACACTGCAAGAGCAAGCAGCTTTCGACCTGCGTTCGCGGTCCCGAGATTCTGTGCTTTTCCTAGGAGATGGAGTCGCTGATGCAGCGGTGCTTGCCCTTGCGCCGGAGATAGAGCTGCTAATCACCGCGGGGGATTTCCAGAGCATGCAAGAAGCACTTGTCGTTGGAGTACCCATCCTGGGCATTCCATTCTCAGCCGAGCAGGTCGAAGGCGTCAATTCTGTTGTGCGTGCAGGCGCTGGCCTGCGTTTGGATGGGAAGTCGTTCACCGAGGAGCATTTAAACTCCGCAGTACATAGAATGCTGGTGGGTGAGCACGAGAAATTTCGCGTCAGTGCTGAGCACCTCGGGGGCTGGTGAAGACTGGCGGTGGGGTGCAGCGCGCGGCGGATGAGCTGCTGGCTGTTGCCGAGTTCGGAGCACATCACTTGCTGCCCAGGCGCAATCTCCAGCCGCTTTACAAGACGTACCTCGTAGACGTGTATCTTATCTACGGGGCCATTCTCTGCGGAGCTGCCATCATCTTGCGCACGTTCGTGTCGGTGATGCTGTCTGTCTTCCAGCCTCTGACAGCAGTGGAGCTCACGCTTGCGGCGGAGGAAATCGGAGCGACTGCGGAGGAAGTCCAGACTGAGGTGGGCCATAAGTCGGCCCAATAAACAACCGAAACACAGAGCCAACAGGGGCAGCTTATCACTGCACCTTGCTGCTTCAATCAGACTTGGATGCTGGTGTCCGACAAACGTCGTCGACTC
Source organism: Phytophthora constricta (assembly GCA_011947335.1). NCBI lineage: Eukaryota > Oomycota > Peronosporomycetes > Peronosporales > Peronosporaceae > Phytophthora > Phytophthora constricta. The sequence continues at coordinate 18,348 of JAAVTI010001063.1, read as the reverse complement.
GACGAAGGTGTCGGACCATGCTTGTAGAACGCACATGTTGATTTCTCATGACAGGTATCGTCGCAGCAGTGCTTCAACGCCATACGGCTCTGCATGATCGGTAAGCCTAGCACGGCGCCACCCTGGCGACGAACGCCAAAGCTGCACAGTGCACACAGCACCAACCTGACGAGGTGCTCGCTCCGCACAGTCGGACGAAGCCTGCCACCCTCACTACCGTGCGGTATCCGGCATCGCAGCCGGCACTGAAACTAGCCTCGGCACGTCATTTCCGCGGAGATTCCGTCTCCACGCATGCGGCCTTCCCTCGTCGGAAGAATCGATCAGCAGAGGCAACCGATTGTCACATCGGATTGAAGTTGCTGACGTACTGGTCAAAACATCACGTGGGACTCGCTCGACCTTCTCGGAACGTATCGCCTACGTCTGCAATAGCCGCCATGAACAATACAGCCAGCCTAGATAATGCAACAGCACAAGGCTGCAGGATTTCCAAGCGAGCTTGCCGTGCAATGCAATTGCAATGCACACCTCATCAATTATGGCGCAGATTAACGGCTCCTGCGTCGGTATTTGTGTCGTTACGTCGCGCCAGCGGGATTCAGCAGCGGAGGAGAGTCGGACGCCTTCAAGACGCCGAGTCTCTACGCGATGCACTCCATATCCCCGCCAGCTAATAAACAAACGACTTTGCTGCATCCTAGCTCCATTTGTAATGTACTTCTACATGAATCTTACAATAGCAATTGCAGATACATGTACCATCGACTCCCGGGCCACCACAAACGAAAGCACATGGGCCTGACTGCTTCTGGATTTCAACCAATATTCACATTGAAATATCACCAATAACGACAAAAGAATGAGGTATCATGTTGAGAAAAGGGGCACAACGACTCATTCTAGTGCCCCTCAAAATAAGATTCACAAAATACAAAGATTGATCGCTACGCTGAGACTCGATTCACAGCACTTGCAAGTACCTGACGGCCAATTACAAGTATGTGCTCTTCCAGACTTGAGAAAAAGTGCTCGAGTCGACCAGAACCTAGCACTGTCGGGGTTCACGACAACCGAACAAGTTCTAGTTTCTTATAAGTGATACAAAAATGAAGCAACAAATCTGCACTGCGTCAGTTTTTCAAGCGGTTATAGATAAAGAAAAGCATCTAGACGAGGGCCTACAACTTGTCTTAGACTTGATCAAAGGTGTGGATCGAGGTGCTCAGGAATCAGACTCACGAGATACAAAATGTCTACAAAGGTGCCTGATGCGATGAACGGGGTGCTCTCCGACACGCAGAGAAGAAAGGCGATGACAGGCCGCCGCCACGATATTCTGCCCGGGTGCTGAATTGCGAGTTTGGCATTGGTCAGTGTCACTAAAAAGTACGGAAGACAGACTAAATCCGAAGCACAACTAATTCGCGTGAACGGTGAAGAGTCAATGAGATTTGATGAGGCATTTCCTTTCGCGTTAATCAAGGATTTACTAAAGACATGCCCGAATACCTCAAACAAGAAACTTGTAGCTCCTGCTCGACGCGCACCATGCACGTCGTCGAGAAGGACACCCCGCGCACTGCCTACCACTACATATGTAGCATCTCCAGACGCCGCCTGCTTCATTGAGACTCGCCCACGCTCCGCGCTTGGGCGACTATCCACACTCCGGAAATATCACAATAGCGCCACCCAGCCTGAAATTCCGGCTTCCCGGCCGCGTCTACGTCCACCACGCACTGTCTGTCCGTCATCTGGCGCTTGTTCAGTCCACCGGCTCGCGTGCTTCCCAAACAGAAACACGACAACCTGCTGCCAGGTATATACTAGTAAAAGCTAAGCCACCACCTTCTTACCGTATTTATTGGCACTCGCCAGCCATGGAGGCGGGCTCCGACGCCCGACACTCAGGCCCCAAGATGACGGTGGACACTACCGAGCAGGAGGACCAGAGCCACTCAGCCACCGCCGAGTACATTCGGATCGAGACGCCCGTGAAGGTCCGCGCCAAGGACTTGACCCGCCAGGACACGTTCAACAGCGACGCCGAGTCGGGCGGCCACGGGTCGCTGGCGTCGGCTCCGGACGCCGAATACGCCGCCAGACAGAGGAACGGGCCCACAGTCGGGCCAACCTACCGCCCCTCGGACGGGAGAACACGACGCAGCGGAGCAGACAGGATGGCGCACGACATTCAGTTAGGCCCACGGACCATCACTCTGGAGGACGCGGACACGAGTCCTGAGAGTGGGGAGAAGAGTGAGGACCCGGCCAGGACAAAAGTGGAGCGGAGCGATGGCAGCAAGAACGACGTCACGGAGCACACGATGCAGATGAGCTCCATCGAGCTGAGAGACTCGGAGCTGCCCAAGCTGCCCAAGAGGTACTTGAACGGCCAGTTCCAGAGCAACAGCTACTTCTCGAGGAGACTGCTGAGGCTGTCGCAGCTCATTGTGCTCGGAGACCTCATCGCGCTTGGGTTTTTCTACTTTTACAAGTCGAGCGCGGGCGATATTCGTGACGGGAGACTTTATGTGGGGTCTCCCATTGAGGTGCTGTTGACCAGTGAAGAGCACAGCTGCTCGCACACGCTGGCACTGGCAGCTTTGGTGTATCATTTGTTCCCAGCGGTGTTTGTGCTGGGTCTTCCAGCTTCAGGACTCAGGGTCTTTGAACCTTTCCGGAGAGAACTGCGGATCGACCGGGGAGGTAGACTGCAGAAGGTCAAACGCACCATCTGTCTGCAGATTTGCGAGGTCGTGGGCGTCGTGATCTTTCTCTACGAGGCGCTGATTCTCGGCTTTGTCGTCTACTACTTCGCTAGCGGCAAGATGTTTGTGGACTGCGACTCCAACATTGCAGCCTACGTGTTCTGTGGCTGTGCTATTATCATGTTCTGGCTGCTGTTCGTGCTCATGCGAGCTTTTGCCAGATTCCGGGAGCACCTTAAAATGCAGCTGGGTGCGTTCAAAGAGAGCGACCAGACAGGTGATGTTAAGGCGCATATGCTGCGATCGAAGATTAAGCGCAAAAGCGTCAGCAGCAAAAGCAGCAGGAGGAGGAAGGCGAAGCCGCGCCTAAGCCGCAGACACCACCCAGATCTGTAATAACGAAGGATATCCGAAAAAGACTCTTTCGAGGAGCACAGCTGGGCGATCTCAGGCTCATTCGACGCTCGATCCGAATTGCGAGACGGCACCTCGGCGCGAGCTTTGCGCGAGAACTGTATCCGGATCCTGTCATGGTGTTCGGCATATTTGGCCTTGCCAAGAAGAATCCCATGCATGTGGCGGCGTACCAGGGCAACATTGCTGCCATGGATTTACTTTACAAGGCACATTTCAAGGTGAATTCTTTTGACAAGGTTTCTCGTGTGCGCTTTAGCACTGGAGATCTGTTTTGGTACCTTGCAAGCTACTTCATCCCCAAACCTGTGGTGTCGGCTGATGAAACGTACAGCTCTGTGTTCAAGACGACTCTCGTCACACCGCTTCATTGTGCTGTGAGTACAGGCCGGCTCGCAGCTGTGCGGTGGCTTATTGCCCATGGAGCTGATGTCAACATTTGTTCCAAGTCCTCGTACCGTTGTGAAAGCCGCTTACCGCCTATTTTTTAGCCGACCACCCTGAAATCGTGCACGTGCTGTTGCGTGCGGGCGCAAACCATCTAGCCATTCCCGATCCAGGCCACATGAACACTATCACAGTGCTGCAGTTGGCGTATTTGCGAGGTAACTACGCTGTGGCGCAGGTGCTAGAAGACTGGGGTGGTGACGTGGCGCTCACGCCACTGCATGCTGCCGCTGCAATGGATGATGTAACGACAATTCGAAGCTTTCTGCGCAAGAAAGTGAGCCCGGACTGTCTCGGTGAGTTAGGCTACGTTGGCCTCAATAAACGCACGCCGTTACACTGGGCCGCAGTGAATGGCGCTGTGTCAGCCGTAGAAATTTTGTTGGCTGCGAAGGCTAACGCGAACTTTCAGGATGCTCATGGCCGCACTGCTCTCCACTGGGCGGCTCGTGTAAACCGTGTGGACATTGTTCATGTGCTACTAGCGCACGGTGCCGATCCGACGATCGTGGATGATGGCGACATGACGGCTATTTTGTGCGCTGCTTGTGCTGGTGGCACGACTGTGGAGATGTTTAAGGCCCTGGTTGCTAGCGGTGGTGACATTAACCAACAGCTTCGCTCGACAGGCGACACGGCGTTGCACCTAGCGGTGAAGCTTGACGATCAGCAGACAGCATTGGCACTACTGAGTATGGGAGGCGACATCATGCGGACAAACCACGATGGCTTTCGGCCTATTGATTGCACCACGTCAACGCGGTTGCAGTTCGAGATTAAGCGCGCAGCAGGAACCCGTGATGTGATGATCAGTTATACGCACTCACATATGGAATTTGCCTTGAAACTTCGGAAATCGCTTGAAGATGCCAACATCACTGTCTGGCTGGACCTCATGGACCCTAGTGGAATCGGCGGAGGGTCTGTTTGGCGCGAGGAAATTGCACGTGGTATCACTAACGCTGCGGTAGTGCTATGTATCCTTACCGAGGACTACACGCAGTCCGAGTGGTGCCTGAAAGAGTTGGCTCTGGCTAAACAGGTAGGCACTCCAATTCTAGCCATTTCCACTGAGCACGCAAAAATCTCGGAGGAGCTGCAGGTGTATTTGTACACAAGACAACTTGTCCCCTTCGAAAGCGCTGTTGTAAGCGTGGAACAGGTGAATGAAAAGGAAATCCGGTACGAGTACGACGAGGATGCCTACAAGAATCAGCTGCGTATGCTGCTGGATGGCATGCGCGATGAAATTGAGAAGCGCAAGGAGGATAACATCAAGCGTAATCTGCGTCGTGCTGAGACGAACCCGCTCACAGGTTCAAGCCATACAGGTAGCGGAATGCGAAGCCGTCGCCAACAGCTCAATCACGCCCCTTCTGGTATGAGCTCCACCAACACGTACGGCATGGACTCGATGAAGTTCGATGAGCGAGCACTAGAGCTCTCTGCTTTTGACACGCCTAATTATCAGTCGTACGACTCGGGTGGTTCGTCAATTCACGAAATAGGCGACGATGGAACCATGCCGATGCTCATTGGTAACAGCCGTCGCCGCAAAGCGCCTGGGTCTTCTCGATCTATCGGATCTAATGGCGTCTACTCGGCCAGCACCCGCGGTATGCGGTTGAATAACTACGATTACAACGGCACGAATCTGAGTATGGTCAGCAGCAGCAGTAGCTCGAATAGCTTCGTCGACGACTATGGAGTGACAGACAGCATTGTACTAGACACTGGCGGGTACTACTTCCATCGCCCCACCGCAAAAGATGCTGAGCCCAATCGTGGTGGTCGCAGCACCAGCAAACCTATTTCCGAAAGATCATCTGCTGATGTTGATACCAACAACAGTATCGTCGAGGATTTAGAAGAGTTGAACACCGCCACCGCGAGCGGTGAGCAGTTCGTGTTCATTTGCCACGGTGACAATCACCAGCGATTTGTGCGCAAATTGTGCGTTGAGATGTGCCGCGAAGGAGGATTGAGATGTTACGTGGATCGTAAACATATGGTAAAGCTGTCAACTGCAATCGCGGAGGACCAGGAGGAAGCGCCACACAAGTCCAAGTCGAAGCACGCCATGCTATCCCGAAATGAGGACATGTCGATGCGGATTCATGAAGCAAAAGAAGCGATTCTCAAGTGCTCGGCCTTTGTGATGCTTATATCGGAGAAGACCTTGGCGAGCGAACTCGTGAAGGACCAGCTGGCGTTTGCGGAAGACAAGGGAAAGAAGATATTGCCTGTAGTGGTGAACCGCATGGACTTTAGTCTCGATGTGAAGTACAGTCTCGCGCGCAGTGAGTTCTTCCACTTCTTTACCAAGGGAGACATGATGGGCTTCCATCAGTCGCTGCAGCATTTGCTGGACGCTCTACGTGAAGAAGTCTACGGTATCAGCATCGGTGGTCCAGTCCCCAGCTACAGCGGAATGCCGTCCGTCAGTTACAGTAACAGTGGAATGCCATCCATTGGGGGTGGAAATGGTGGTAGCGATGCTCAGCTCCGTGGAGGATTTGCTGATTTACGTGACAGCTTCATGTCTGCTGGATACAATCCTTCATTACAGGGCCCAGGCAACGAAGGTAACATACGGAGACGCCGCCCAAACTCGCACAGCCTACACTTTGCCAGCTCCCGGAGCAATACGTCAAACTTTGGCTTGCCTCCGACTCGTCTCTCGCAAACTTTTGCCGAAACAGCCGCCACATCGACAACACGTAGTGTGACTTCTGACATGAGTCTGTCGCAGTCAATGATCGGAAATTTCTCCACGCTTGTTGGACGTATCACTGACGACCTCGAAGAGGAAGACGAGGAGATCTCGTACGCTGGAATCCAAGATGATGATTTTGACTCGGACGAGGACGAGGAGGTGGAAGTGGAAGAGAACGGAGAAGTTCGTGTCGTACAGGAGGAAATTTCGCCGCCGCCCCAAAAGCGCCCTGTTCTGGGTGCCTTTTCTAGTGATGGCAGCTTCGAGACGCGCGTACGTGGTTCTAATTCCTCTATCAGCATGTTGGAGGCAGCGGACACGAACGACTTCATTAAACTGAGCGTAGATGCAATGCTTGGCGACCGGACTCCTACAACATAAGTATTAAATCACATGAATCTTTCTTCGAGATTCGACGCCACCTGTAGCAGGAGCGCGGAATTTGAACGAGTGTGTAATCTCTTTATTAGGTGGTGGCGAGCTCCATGCAAGCGACTCCGCTGTCGCTTTAGTTTAATTTTGCAAAATACAGCGTGAAGTAATTGATATGCAACTTGACATGTTCGTTGGTGACATTCGAGTGCAGTACAGAGCATACGGCAACGAATAACGCCTGTTGGATGAATTGGAGCATGCTTAGTGTCGGCAATATCGGTAGGCTCCAAAAGTAGCAAACCATCTGCGTTGTCGTGTCCTTCGGACATCGCGTGGACACTCTTGTTGAACACGCCGAGTTGTGCAAGCGCTTTCTTCACCGTGAAATAACTTGTAGCGCCATGAAGCTCACTCAAAGAACGATGAATTATTCTCATGACTCTTACTGGGAGCTGTAACCAATCGGTATCCGATTCTTGACCGGACCTGCCAGGCAAGATGCTCATAAAGCTTGCGTCTGTTACACGTTCGCTATCAGCAGACTGTCCGTAAATACTTGCAGAATTAGCATGTACAAACAGCTTCCTAATGTTAAAGTTTTATTCTTGTGATACCGTAGCAACTTCTGTACCGTATTTGAAGATAACATCGATTCTCAGTTTTATTTTATTTCAGACGATATCGTCGATGAGGCCAGCAGTGCTGCCGTGCTGATGCCGCGTGGGGGCAATCAGATAGCCACTGCCTTCTCTGCTCCTACTCCTTCTGCTGCCGGTACGCGACATGGAACCATCCGATCCTGTTCGTGAACCCCAGTATTCGTGTGATGAAAATGGTCCTGCTGGAAAAGTTGCGCGTCATCTCGACGGGCTGCTTCGATGACATCGGGTTCGCTCCAACCATGACCACCAATGCTTGAAGTTGATCCTACACGGCTCCCCGGTGTTGATACGTTTACCCCAGCTAGTGGGGCCATAGATGTCATATAACTTCGCACAGGTAATGCAGGCGGCAGAAGTGATGTGTCTGTGGTACCAAGAAGCTCGTCGTCAAATGGTGATTGAATCTCGACGACGTCTGTGTATGCCGGCAACGATGACGGTCGTGATTCGGACGAAGAAGCGGATGATATCGGGGACATAATCGCCATCGTCCCCGACCCGAAGCTTAAGTCATCTTGATTCTCCTGCTGCCGACGCTCGAAACGTCGCTGGCGCGCTTCGCTCTGCTCGTGCACACGCAAGTAATTGCTCAGCTGCTCCACGCTCTGATCGAAACCAAGTGACATGTTGAAGTGGTGCACAAGGCTCCTTGAGAACGTGTAGCGCTTTGCCAAATCCACTTTGTGAAGAGACAGCAACAGGGGTACTAACAACTTCCCGCGATCCTCTGCAAAAGCCAACTGATCAGCGAGAAGGTCGCAGTTAGCAGAAAGCGGTGATAGTACCACCAGCACGGCAGAGCAAGCGAGGATAGCATCCTTTGCTGCAAGCTGCCGCGTTTGTACTGGTAGGCGAGCCACTTGATGATCACCGCCGCCTAAATCTGCACCGAATCCATCGCCTTGTACCCGCGCGTTATCGGCATTTGTCTCCTGTGGCTGATGCGCATATTGCACTGCCGGAACGGTCTGATCAACCACACAGCGAATATTTTGCTTCAGAAGTGACTTCTGCAAACGCATGCAGAAGGAGCGGTGATAGTCACCATGAGCGATGAAGATGAAAGAGTCCGTATTCGAAGAGTTGGCAAACGCTAAGGATGAGGCTACCGACTCGATCCTTCGCAACGGCCGGTAAAGTGGCACATTCAGAGGGCCCTCTGAGAAATTGATTTGTGCCTGGGAAGTGTCGGGTTCTTCACATTCGCTGTGGTTGGCTGAAGCATTTGCACAGGCCTTATCTTCTTCCTCGGGCAAATAGCATTCGCTCGCATTCCCTCGGCTCCCACGACGGGAGCGGACGTTATCGCCATCTGGACCACTATTATTTGTTTCACCGCCAGGCAGAAGTGCTTGCTGTTGCTGATGCTCTTGTCTCCGAGCTAGTCGTGCACGGTGTTCCTCAATCTGGTCCTGGATGCCATCCAAAAGCATCCTCAGACAGTGTCGGAAGGCTTCATCTTTGTAATCTGGCACTAACTCAAGGTTGCTTGCGATTCTCTTTCCCACCAAGGTCGGCACATCAGCGTTAGAATCACCAGCGTCTTCCTCACTCGGATAATCTAGCTCACCCTCTCGAGAATCGGTGTCAATCATTGTGTGCGAGCCATTGCTGACCGTTCTAGGACGGTCTACCCCACCAGCAGCATCATTAGTATCATCATTATCAACTCCACTTGAAAGAGGATACGGTATCGACGCATGATGCTGCATAATCGCCGGACGAAAGTCGATCACCTGACGAGTCCACAAGAAAACTTGCAGTTCCTCCGATATCTCCATATCCTCACACTGGATAGCCACAACAGGTACGTTTTGCATCTTTGCAAACGCGAGTTCTTTCATGCACCATTGAGACTGAGGATAATCTTGTGTCAGTACAGCCAACACTAACGCGCTGCTCTGGATGCCTTTTGCAATCTCCTGACGCCACACTGCACCACCGGTGATTCCTGTAGGACCCATAGAGTCGATCCACGTCGTGACCCGAGCGCGCTCTAGCGCATCACGCAGCTTGCATGCCAGTGATGTATGTGCATGACTGTAGCTTATCATTACATCGCGCTGACCCGCTTCTTTCTTGACAGCGAAACGCAGCGCGGGAGATCGCGCACAATCGATCGCACGCTGTCCAAGAAAATTAATGGCTGTTAGGCTCAGCCCTGCACGCACGAATAGGACCGCAGCAGCTTGATTGCGGCGGCGCAGAGCCACGTGAAGAGCCGAATCACCGTTGCTTCCGCGGGTCGCATGCAAGTCTACTCCATGATCCAGCAGCAGTTGAAAGATTTTGGATCTAGCCCTCGCGCCAGTGATCGACGGCCGCTTATCATATCGCCAAGCCCACCCTCCTCATCACCGGCATCGTCGTTTTCATCGTCCTGTACATGATCATCGCCAAGTTTGTCACGCTTGCCTGCAGCAGTTTTAGCTCCTCTTTTAATTGAAGCGCACGCTCCGGCAGCACAGATGCACAGCAATGGGTCACCCTGTGCGTCGCGCACATTAACGTCCGCTCCACTCTCCAAAAGTGTTTCTACGGCGCGTGCCCGGTTCAGTACGCAAGCCCAGGCCAGTGCTGTGCGACCGAACACATCTCGTGCATCAACAGAGGATCCGTAGCATACCAACGTGCATATTGTACGTGCGTGGCCACGCATTGCGGCCCAGTGCAGAGGTGTTCGCCGGAAGCAACCGATAACTTGCTCACCGAGCGTATCCGGGTCTGCGCCGTGGTCCAGTAGAAAGGAAACCTCGTGGCGACGTCCACCGGCGCAGGCGTCGTGCAAAGGTGTTAACGCTACGTCTCCGCCGTACTTTTCCATTTGACGTGCCACGGCGGCATTGCCAGCAATCCGTGCAACTTCAAATGCTGTTAAAAGCAATCCGCTACCTCCGCCAGGCACCGGCAGACTCAAAGGATTGGCTCCAGCATCTAGCAGCAGTCGGGTGCATTCCTTATCCACAGCCCAGTACAGTGGCGCCGTGGCAAATCGTGGATGCGTCGACAATGCTGGTGCATCGGGCTTCGCACCATAGCGTAGTAGTAATAGCGTAAGCTCTGAGTGGCCGAGTGTCACAGCCACATGGAGTGGCGTTAATAATGTAGCTTGCAACAAGCCAACGGGTCCAAACGGATGAGTAGCACTTGCTAGACCAGGGGCAGCACCTTTTCCACCACCCGCTGTGGCATTTCCTGACACACCAACACTAGAACGCCGCACCACAAAAACAAAACGCGGAACACAAGACGATAGAGCCAAGCAAGATCCAATCGCAAGAGTTCCAGCTTGTCGAGTTGCTGTACATCAAAATGACCGTTTGCAAGTAGTTCACGAACAACTTCAAGCTGGTCAAAAGCCACCGCAACATGCAACGGGTTCCGTTGACCACGAGCAATTAGTATCATGCCGCCAACTTTCCACATACGTGGCTCATACCATGCTGTGGCAAAGTCTGGGCCAGAGATGCTCACAGCCACGTCGAGCAATGATCGGACTTGCTCAACATCTCCGCGCTTTGCAGCGCTGTAAAGTGCCACCTTAACATAGTGAACTTGTGTCTTTGTGCTGCCTACCGGTAGAGGAACACTGGCGCTTTCTACACTGTCAAATCGATTGCCTCGCGCGGCATTCCGCAGTCGCTTACAGCGCCTCCAAAATGCCCACACTGGCGCCGGTAGCCACGCATACAACGGCGTTGCAAAAGATCGCTCAACGTAGTCGAAACGCGAGTGACCCGGGACGTAGCCTCGCTGGAAAAGGAGGTGCTGATGTATTCGATGAAATAGCAGGATTTGTCGCCAGCGTAGCACGTACGCTACAACACCCACAAGCCCAATGCCCAGTAGCACGGTGAAATAACCCGCTCCCAGTTCACGATTGCAGGCTGTCAGCATATCCGCTGCACTACCGGAATCTGACGACGGTAGGAAAATTAATACCAGCGTGTAAATCAAGTATGGGATCTCCACCACCACAATGAGTTCACAGAGCGTGAACAGGTACGTCTTCTCGAACCGCTGGTGTTCCTTCACAACGTCATCAAGTGTCGACGACGGCGCCACAACGGCCGACGGTTCGCCACTCCCGGATGAGGTCGCACTTGACGCCACATCTCTCCGAGCTCGACGGTACAATCTGCAGGCCTTGAAGTTAAGTGCCGGTAAACTCAGCAGCACGTTCGCCATCAGCGTATACGCGTACATGTCGAGAAACGCGAGCGACGAGGTCCTGCAATGTCGGACGTCACTCTCTCGACTGGTATCGTGCGTATGCCTCATAATGGCCGGCAGCACGGCGTGGTTCAGTAGCTCTCTCAGCAAATAAACAACCACAATAAGCGTCGAGTTGGCCACCATCCTGGCGCTCAGGAACGTGTTGCTGTCTCTTTTAAGCCACGGAAACACGCACCACAGCGCTCTGCGAACGCGCGTGTAGCACCACCAGCCTTTACGAATCCGCAGCTGGCCGTCAACGTCCACGTAGTAATTGCAGGACGGCAACGTCGTGTCCTGGACCCTGCAGCCCAGTGCTGCCTCATCTAAAGTGCAGGACGCCGCCCCCGGCTTTGTGCCCCGCGTCGACGAGTGCGCTGAGACTGCCGACGGCTCCTGCACGTCGCTGAGACGCTGCGGACTCTGCAGCGCCCGCCGCCGTCCGTGCGGGGGCGACCGCAGCGCGTGGAAGACGCTGCGGCTGGGCACGTCGGCGCTGGAGGATGAGTGGGATGAGGAGCGCGACGAGTTGAGTGGACGTCGCTGGCGCTGGGCGGCCGCAGCCGCTCGTCCATGGCGTGGAAATGTGCTTGAGCTGTGTTTTTTACTACCGGTAGTTGTAAGTGACGACCCACTTTCATTATAAACTGACTGACCTGACGCCTGTATATTTTCGAACGATTGATGTGAATTGGAATGATGACGACATGTTTGAAATGGAAGAGAGTGATATTGATTATGCGATGTATTTCGAGATGGAGTAAGCATTGAGAGACGGGAGAGCACACTGTTTATCCGGCGATTGGTGTCAGTATACTAGTACATTGTAAACTGTATACTGTATACTGTATACAATATTCAATTGCGCCACACAAGCAATAAAGGATGATGGCGACCACCGAAGGTGATGGAATGATACATGTGGCGATATACTTTTCTTCCCCCGTGCCCCGTTCCTCGCTCACTGTGGTGCGTTGCGCTGCCTCGACGATTTCAGACGCTTCCGACGCCAGTACCGAGCTGCAGCAGCTGCGGATCGACGAGGGGCTGCGCGTCATCGACCTGCCCGGAACGCTGCTGGACCAGAGCTTCCTGGTGCAGATCTGGCTGCTGGGCAACTGCGTGTTCGTGTGGATGGGCTCTGCGGCCGATAAGCCGCGGCTGAGGCGAGTCGAACGCACTTCTTACAGAGCAATTCCGAGAGAAAATGAGTGCGTACTGATGAGATTTGTATCTTTGCTGTTGTTGGTGTTGCTTTTGAGGTGCAGCTCCTTGTCGACGGCGATCGCAACTCGGTACAGCCCCATGCCGTTAATCACGTCCATTGTGGGCGCCCCTGAGATGGAGGAGCAGCAGATCGCCCAACGACTGGCGAGACGCACGGGAAAGCAGTGCTTCGTGTCGTGCCAACTGCCCGACCACGCGCCGGAGCTGTTCGCGTACGTGGAGAAGCAGATCACCAAGAGGTTGGTGGAGGAAGGACTTGTGGCCAAGTAGGGACGGTGCTCATGGTGGGGGCTCAAGTGTCTGAAGCTAATTGAGCGCAACAGTGCTGGAGATATATGAGCAAGGCCGGCAAGAGAATCACGCGTTGCTCGTGGATGCCACGTAGTTTTTATTCGGTCTTGATGGTGCCCACACTATTTTTCGCGTGGCAGATCGAACGGAGTGGAGTCGGTGGGTCTGGATGACCAGATCGAGAAGTTTCAGAAATCAATTTTCCAGATGATTCATTTCTTGGCAATCGACTACCACAAGTAGCAGCAGTGGCTCCGCAGTGGTATTGCTACTAGTAGTATGTTTCGTTTTCGCTTTTCCACCATCACTGCAATTTAATTAGAGTGTCTGACTGACCTATAGGGAGATATCACTATCGCGCTCTACGCATGGTTTCTTCTTGGTGGCATCTCCAACAGCGTTGAACCTGCTAGCGACGCTCGTGGAATATTTTTGGGAATGATTTACGTGATAGTCAGTTTTTCGCCTCATTAAATGCACGGCAATCGTCTTTGAGGCATCGTTGAAAGTGCTTATGCGCAAGCACAGTTTACGTAGCTACACGGATATGGCATTGGCCTACGTGCTCATGGTAGACACAACGAGTCTCGCAAATGCCGACAACCGGGATAACAATTCGACTAACCAGCGCCCGAACTCCGGTGTTTCATTACCTGCCGTGCATTACGTGCTTAAAAATATGGGGGTAATGAAACAGTGACTGTATTCTGCTCTCGTAGTGGTGGGCATGGATAGCATGGCATTTGGGGTTTGATTTTCACGACGTTTTCGTGTATCAGTGGCGTATCTCCTCACCTGAAACGTCCTCGTCTCGAATGATTCGTTTCGTTTTTAAATGAGGTGTATTACAGTCTGTTAGTTGCCTATTGACCTAGAGAATACCCTACCAGGCGACGCATGTGCATCATCGACTGGCTTGCCGACTGTCCGGAAGGCGCCGGCCAATGCCCGGGTGTTACTCCGTGCCATTGTTCGCTGGAGGCCGGCTGTGCTCCTCCTGATCCGGGTGCATGTCCATCCAGTGGGCGACATCTCCTTGGAGTAGCTCCGACACTGTGATCCATCGTTGCGGGAGATTTTGCAGATCGTCCCTTAGTATCTGGATACTGGTCTTGGTATCTATGGCCAAGTTGGCTAAGCTATCGGCAGCCTTATTGAAATGTCTGAGATGAATGTGCCCAGCTGGCCACCATCAGACGATCGGCTAAAAGCCGACACTGCATGTAGTAAGATTGCAAGTGGCGGGCTCGGGGAGGCTTACGATGTCGAAGCTGATCAAGAATCATCGCGCTGTCTCCTGGTACATGGATGCCATGTAGACGTAGTCGTGCCGCGTTACGGAGGCCTATGAGAAGGCCCTTGTATTCCGCTATGTTGTTGGTGGTGCGGTGCGCCGTAGAAATGCTAGCCATCCAGATGATAGCTGGCCGGTGTCCCGCGCCTCCCACTCGCGCTATCATCGCCCCGGAACCTCCGGGTCCGGGGTTACCTCGAGATCCCCCGTCAAATAAGAGAACGTAGCTGTCGCTGGCCATGTAAGGCGTTGGTGATGGCATAGCGCCATCTCTGGCCTGTGTGAGTGCTCGGTAACAGAGCTTGGCCGCCGCCACTCTGTGCGTTGGTGTTGCTCCGCCGACGCTAGAATTCTGACCGTCAGGTATGCCGCTCGCAGTCTGCCTTCTAGCAGCGCAATGGTTCGGTCCACACCGGTGTCTTCTTGAGGGTCTCGATATTTTCATCTTCTTTTCCAGATTGCTTGTAAAGTTGCCGTTACCCCGAGCCGCCAACACTGGTTGAGGAGATCGAAAATTTCTCGGCGAATGTCAGTCCTTTCCAGTTCAGTTGATGTGGCGTGAATGTCATCAAGTAATTCCACACGTTCGGTGGCACTGCCAGCAGCTCAAGGCCGAAAGTCGCTTTGGTCCTGGCGTCCGTTTGGGGTTGGTCTAATGCCGCCCATGGTATATAGAAGTGTTTCCAAAGCGCCTCCGCCCCGGTGCACGTCCAAAAGGTGTGTCCTGGTGATGCCATAATTTGTTTACACTCCTCTATGGGACAGCCGACACAGTTTCTGGTAGGGTCCCAGCGAGAGAAAGCTCTCAGCTTTAGGCGATATACAACTTGCACTCCCCATGCTGTCGCTCCGGTAATCTTGTGGAGCTGTTTCCAGCTAAGTTTGGCGAGCGCGTCAGCTATCATGGTGTTGTCTTGCCGCCACTCCTGGGCGCGCTCGCCAACGTTGTGTAGTCCATGTCTCCGTGAGGTGGCCGTCGCTGCTTGCTTAAATTTACGTCTGGACCTCGTCCACTGCCTGGAATTGGTCCAAAGGCGGACCATCCTGCTCAGGCTGGGGTGCGGATGGATGGCGCGCACCATTACCTCCCCGTTGGCAGCCTTATTGATGAGGTGGTTGGCGTCCTGCATTGAAGTGACCTCTGAGCTCAACAGGAGTTCCATCTCCGCGACGTTGAGCTGCAATCTCGCTTCAGGTCGGCTCTGCTCGAGTGTCGACACGGTGGCTATGAGCGGATGATCGTGAGGCGTCGCTGATAAGCGGAGCTCAGCGGTGGGCGCCGGTGTATACACTAGCTCGGGAAAATGTGCAAGGAGATGGTGCAGTAATATGCCCGCCACTTGCTCAGTGCAGGAGTTGACTTTCTCTACCCGAATCCAGCCGTAACACATGAGTCCACGTGATGATATCCCGCACCATAGTGCCTTTCCGCAGCAGGATGCCCGGTGTCGTCGCACCGTCCGGTGCAACCTTGGGGATAATACGACAGATTTCCACGAAAGGGAAGCCATACGAGACAAGGTGTCCCCCATTGTAGTCGCACTAGACGCCGCTGTACCGCTGTCGGCTCCCCAGAAGCGCCTCCACGTGCACTAAACATGCCTGTTCACTCCACGTCATCTGCGTCCGTACCAGACGGCCTACCTCTTCGTGCAGCTCGTGAATGGGATGACTGGCACGCGATCAGGATCGAAGCGCTTCAGCACAGGAGTCGTGGCAATCTTGTTCTTCAGCATGTCGAACGCCACCTGAGCTCGGGACCATTTGTCACTTTCATCGTCCAGTGGATCGTCGCCCTTAGTCTCAGCGTCAGCTGATTTGGATCGGGTTCTGCGGGCATTTTCATGGAAATCCACTCGCACAGTTCATACAAGATTCCGGCATAAACCGCGAAGTCTTCAATGTACCAGCTGTAGTAATTTAGACTGCCAAGAAACGACTGCATCGATCGCAGCGCACCTGGGAACGGAAGATTGACGATCGACTCCAGATCCTTCAGGTGAGCTTCCAGTCCATCGGAAGACACCTGGTGTCCCAAGTAATCGACCTTGTGGTACCCCAGAAGCTCTTCGCCGCACTGATGGACAAGTTCCACCGATTACAAGTGTTCAACAGCTTTTCGACCTTCTCACACACAGAGTCCCACGAACAGGCGGTCACCAGGATATCATCAATGTACGATTGGCGGCCGAGGACTGAGGGTCTCAGTTCCGGCTCGGGCTCTCCAATCTCGAAGAAATCGACCGGCTTCGACAGGTCTGTGACCACAGTGATGCGGAGGTATCCGTGTAACGCATTGTCCAAGAGCCGTTGGTATATCTGCGGCGCGTTCTTCAGGCCGAACGGCATGCGAAGCCACTCGAAGAGCCCGAATGGAGTGATGAACGCCGAGATCAAACGAGCGCGATCAGTCATGGAGACGACCCAGAAACCACTTGCCATATCCAGAGAGCAAAACCACAGCACCTTGTCCAAGTCTTCCAGCAGATCGTTGATCAGCGGCATGGGATACACCATCAAGCGCGTCAAGCTGTTCACCAGGTGATAGTCGATGCAGAGCCTGATGATCACTACGATTGGTGATGCCCAGGGTGACGTGGACGGCTGAATAATCTTTGCGGACAGCAGACCCTTGATCAAGTCGGACAACTTTTCACGGTACTGCGGGGCAACTTTGCGAACACGCTGGGCGATCGGTTTCGCATCATCAACGTCGATGTCGCAGAGCGCCCCTCGTGCAGAGGGGCAACACATTGCCTTTACCGATCAAGAGATGTCGATATCGCCAAATGATATTCTTCAGTTGGGCGATTTCTTCCGGGGTGTTCGCCGCCGGATCGCCAACCTGAATGCATCGATCGTGACTTCTTCTGTGACGGGGTCACACGCACCTTGGGTGAGAGGAAGCGTTAACGCGCTAACCGCAACAGACGCCACGCGTCTCTGCTGTGAAGTAGTAAGGCCCTGCCTTTACTGTCGCCTAAGGTACCGAGTACCAAAGCGACTTGCGAACTTCCGGGTTAGAATTAAACTGACTTTATTTTATAACACTCTTTTGGCTGTTTCCTTGCTAAGCTCTGCGCCACTCATCCGAATGAGTGGCCCTCAACGACCTTACTGCTTTAGGTTAACTAATGCGAACTTAGGTGCTGCAGTGTGTGCCACACATCCGTACTTAGCTGTTGATGCGTACTTAACAGCCGATGTGTGCACCACACAGACCCTGGCTAATCCGATGACCAGATCCGGTTTGAGTGGGTCAAACCCTGTTATCCTGGTCCCGCGCCATCAGCTCTAGCCACTGCGTGGCAGTTACACCCTCCCACACCCAAACGGGAAACACCGCTTTAACGGGGAAAGGTGATCCAGCGACGTGGTCAGCGACCTCGAGGCACGGCCTCATACCGCGACTGACGCCGTCAAGCTCAAGCCTGCCCCTCGGGCCTTCCAAGAAGACCACCCCGCCGCCTGCCGACACGTCCGACGGCAAGGCCGTAACGAACCACACCCGCGAAGCCGTCTGCGGCTGGAGAGGCTGCGATCGCCCGCGCCCGAGCGCGATCCGCGAGGGCTGCTGCGCGGCGACGCAAACGCCACGAAGTCCGCCTCCCGGGCCCTTACGACGATCGTGGTAGCGACAGCTCCGGATCACGCAATAGCCTCCAAGGCATTCCGACGGTCACGGCTGACGACTTTCCGGACGATTAGCAGGACGATGCGCCGAGCGAGTCTCGCCCGAGCGAGAAGGAGGAGAGCTCGATAGCCGAAGCAGGGCGTGGAGAAGCCCGTGGGGCCACCGCACCACCACCGCTTGCCCGAGGCAGCATTCTCGCATCCGGTTACCGACGATGCGGACCCTGAAGATGCCTCCCGCATTCGTAGTCAACATCCCGCGATGTTGACTACGAGTCGTCAGACGCGGAGGAGGGCAATGCCCAAAGGACGCAACGCCCCCGCCCACGTCGCCGCAACTGACTGCGGCTCAGCGAGCCA